>JAVGVS010000978.1:0-48844 GCA_032718565.1 Distichodus sexfasciatus
TCCCTCTCCCTCTCTCCCTCTCTCCCTCTCCCTCCCTCTCTCTCTCTCTCTCTCCCCCCCATCACTCTCTCTCTGTCCATCTATCTGTTTCTCCTACTCTTTTCCCATCTTTCTCTCTGCCTCTGTTTTTCTCTCTTTCTGTGTTATCTTGCTCTGTTCATCATGCTCCCTCTCTCTACCCTTCTGGCAATTTCTCCTCCTTCTCTCCCTCTCTCTTTCTCCATCTTACTCCCTCCCTCGCTCTATCTCTCTATTGTTTCTGACTCGATGTGACCCAGGACAGTGACAGTACAATGCGCGTCCGTGTGGCGATTCTCGTTGTGGTGAGTTTTGGTACGGAGGCTGCGGCGGGTGGGATTTGGGCAACTCACTCGTCTCCCCCCGACGTTCCTCTCCCACAGATCCAGGAAATGTTGAGCAACGGGAGCAGGCAGACTTCCGGCACAGGAACAATGGCCCCACAATGTACAGAGGGGCCTGCAGCTCCGAGCCAGGAGGACCGGGGAACGACGTTAGTCCAAAATCAAACCCCAGAGAAATAGAAGTCGTTCTTTATTTCTGTCTTTGTCTCACTCTCTCTTTTCTCCTTCTTTTTCTTATCTTTCTTTCTCACTATTTGTCACTCTCTCTCTCTATCTGATTTCCCCACTCGTTCCTCTTCTTCATCTTTCTCTTTTTCCTTCATTCTCTCTCTCTCTTTTTTCCTGTCTGTCTCGCACACCCACACAGCGTCTTATCAGTTGCTTGGTAAATGGGCAGCGAGAGTGAAACAAAGGGAATATTGTCTGCTGCGTTTATTTACGGCTCCTATGCTGTGATCTGTCATTGCCAGAAAGACGTGCTGCTAATGCCTTCAAGATGGTGAGGAGGGCGAATTCCACAAAGACCTCCAGCGAGTTTTTCTCCCTCCCTCCATCTCCCTGTGTTTGCCCTGCTCTTTGTCCATCTTTCTGTCTGTCCCTCGTCCTATTTCTTACTCCTATTAGTACTGCCGCTGCTGCCGTTACTGCCGCTATAATCTCCAAGTTTTATGGATAGAACCAGTGCTGAACTTTCTCCTCCGTTCATAAGATCATAAGTCATGTGTGTGTCCATCATTCAGCGCTGGCGTCTCGCTAGACGGAGTTGGGAGCTTTTTTGTCTGTGCAAGAGTGCAACGTTCCAGATCAACGTGGAGGGATATTTCGGGGTATATCGTTCTGCCAGGAAACGCGATCCCCCTCAGACCAACATGTCAGATTTGTTAGAGATAGGTTTTCCTCCGAGACGCACTTCTCTGAGTCCTGGTTTCACTAAAGTCAAGTTTCTGCTGCAAAGCTTTCACACAAATTTGAAGATTTCAGTTTTTCAGTTTACTTTTGGTGACAAATAATCACTCACTGAAATCCTTTCATTTTCTTTTAAAATTATTTCTTTTTTTATTATTTAAAATTCTCTTTTACTCCCATTTTCTGGTCTGTTCCAGGACCTGGAGAGTTTGCAGATCCATCTGGAGGAGGTTCGCTTCTTTGACCTGTTCGGCTACAGTGAGGAGCAGCAAGCCTGGCTCTGCTTCATGTGCAACAACCCCGAAAAAGCCACAGGTAGAGATCAGCCACGAACGTGAATTTACCTTTAAACGCTTAAAACACTTTGAAGGCCCGTGGAATCAAATGGTCGCCGAAATGATGGCACATTTTGGCACAAATCCAATATATCATTTAATATTATCAAATAATAATGAACAAATTGACATGAGACTGTGTGAAAATGATTGGTTACATCCTAAAAAAAAAAGATTGTGTAGTAATGTACAAATTGGCATAACAAAATGGGAAAATTTGTTATAACCTGAACAATTATCATCTAATAAAGTGCCAATTCACATGAGACAATGTGAAAATTGTTGGTTATAACCTGGAAAATTATCAGGCAATATTACACAAATTTACCTGAGATAACGTGAAAATTGTTGGTTATAACCTGGAAAATTATCACAGGCAATATTACACAAATTACCTGAATAACGTAGAAAATTGTTAGTTCTAACTTGGGAAAATTATCCAGAGCAATATTACAAATTTACCTGAGATAACGTGAAATTTGTTGGTCATAACCTGGAAAATTATCAGGCAATATTACACAAATTTACCTGAGATAACGTGAAAATTGTTGGTTATAACCTGGAAAATTATCAGGCATTATTACACAAATTTACACAACAGAGATAAACGTGAAAATTGTTGGTTATAACCTGAAGAATTATCGAGCATTATTACAAATTTACCTGAGATAACGTGAAAATTGTTGAAACATAACCTGGAAAATTATCAGGCAATATTACACAAATTTACCTGAGATAACGTTAAAATTGTTGAATTTATAACCTGGAAAATTATCAGGCATTATTACACAAATTTTACCCCACCGAGATAGCATTGAAAATTGTTGGTTATAACCTGGAAAATTATCGAAACCATCTTACCAAATTTACCTGAGATAACATGAAAATTGTTGGTTTCTAACCAGAAGAATTAATAAAACAATACACAAATTTACCTGAGATAACGTAAAATTTGTTGGTTATAACCTATATGGAGAATTATCGGCAATATTACACAAATTTACCTGAGATAACATGAAAATTGTTGTTTATAACCTGGAAAATTATCAGGCATTATTACACAAATTTACCTGAGATAACATAAAAATTGTTGGTTATAACCTGGAAAATTATCAGGCATTATTACACAAATTTACCTGAGATAACATAAAAATTGTTGGTTATAAACCAGAAAAAATGATCATCTTACAACATTAAAAACGATCATACAAATATACCCTAATACATTTTATGGCATAAATACATCGTATCAGACCAAGTTTTCATGTTATAATGTGAAAATCTATTATGTAATGATATGAAGAAACCGCGCCATAGTGTGAAAAGTTATCATGTACCTTGAGGTGTGTTGGCTCCTGTGCTCGCAAGTTCCCGGGATAGGCTCCGGTTCCCCGCGACCCCAGTTGGGATTAAGCGGTTTAGATAATGACTGACTAGTAATGTTATCACGTTATTATGTGATCATTTTTCATGTTATAACAAAGTACAGTTACGTGTTATAATGTGATACATTGTTATGTTGCGTCCATTGGTAATTGTGAGAATCCTGGCTTGTATTTCCAGTGTTAAGTGTTATTGTTTAAGAATTGCTGTAGCTAGAAGGAGGCTTTGTCCTCAAATTTGATTCAAATTAAGCATCAACACCATCGATGGCAGAAGCACCAGTCTTCATCTCAGGAGGGTTGGGGTGTTCCCTCAAAACACTACCAACTTGGTCCAATCTCTTGCGAATGGAAAAATGAGGGAGAATTACGCGTAAACTCAATCTCAATGGCGTCTTTGTTTTCTCCTGATTCCCCACAGCCCATAATTGTTTCTCTTTGCTGCTACTACGAGCAAACAGATGTGGTCAATTTTGGATTTTTTTCCCCCCTCTTCCAGGCGGTCAGATCTGTTGCAACATTCCCGCACCTCTGCGAAGATTTGCCAATAACAAAACAGATCCATGATGGATGTTTCTGGGACTTAAAATGTATTTTTTGACTGGCGTTAACCTTTTCACAAAAGTTAAACCGGTTCTCCTGGGCACAGCTGGACCTCGCCAGTTCTGTTGCTGATTCACTGCGCTATTGTTTTGTACAGTAACTAAATGATTTATGCCTTTGGCCCAAATTTGAAGACTAAATGTTCCGTATATTACAGCTTGGATTGTGTCGAGGTTTACGTGGCAACCCTAAACGCATTAAGACCGGTCGTGACATTTCAGTCGTTCCTAAAGTTAAACTTGAAGTGAGTGACGCAGTGAACCACAACCAGAAGTGACCCCTGCGTTGGACCCATCCGTGAACCCATCAGTGGGGGCGGTACCTTGCTCATGAGTACCTCAGCGGTACCTTGATTCAGACTTGGACTCATTGGTCATTCAGCACATGAAGAGGGTGAACGGTAAATGCTGGGTTATTTGGGACCACACAGAGTGGATTTTTTTTTGGAGGGGGGGGAGTGGGTGTTGCTGCAGCCCTCACTGAGATGTTGTAGTCCAGGCTTTTATTTTTGGTAAATTTAATGTAGTGCTGAAGGACGAGCCGTGGGACAAACCTGGCTGATTGAAACAGATGTAACCTGTAATCACACACTTCCATTTTTCGTTCATCTGCGGTTATGACTGTACTTTTAGGCAGCAATGTTTTGACATCGGTGTTGGGAAAGTGTGTGTGAGTGTGTGTGTGTGTAAGGTGTTGCATATCTTGGCCGAAATCCAAATCACTAAACAGAAGGTACAGGTCGTATAAAATACCACCTCGGACTTTGGAAATTTCTGGCAAAAGCGCGAATAAAAGTGTCATAAAATATCTGCTGAAAAAATATTGAACAAATCTAAGCATTGGTCCGATGTGTGTCAACAGAAAAAATTATTATGCTTGTCATCTAGCCAAGCTACTTTTTTTCAACCTGATAGTTCTAGAATAAATATATTTATTTCTGGTTTATAATTTGATTCATCAAAAGTTGCAACCCTCACCTCTGTTATTAATATGCAAAGGAAAGCTTGTGAAATTCCCAGAACTTGAATCCACATCTTGTTTTTTAATCTCTAGGTCATATCTCACAAACATTGAAGATGTAAGGCTTTATCTGGCCAAAACAAAGAATGTGCTGTGTCCAATTATGGTCATTATTCTTGCAGAATATCTGCAAAATCTTGCTATTTAGTCTCTAATATATTTGCACAAATTAGAACAAATATTTTTCTAGCCATCTGAAGGGTCAAATCCACATGAATAGGGATGGATGATGAGTGACTGTGTGGAAGTATATTTTTGTTTTAACAGGAATTTTAAAAACACGAAGCACAAAGCTTTTTAGAGATTTCGCAAAGGGGCGGCTAAAATTAGCAAATTAATTGCAGTGGTCGTGGCTTATTTTGCTTAACTATTACTGGATGGAACAGCTTGGATTAGTTAGTTAGGATTAGTTAGTGTAGCTAGCTACTGTAATAAAACAGTTTAGTGATTTTAAATCAGAAGTAACTAGCAGCTTGAAAAGTGTGTAAATAGAACAGGGCGAGACGCTGGCTCGCATGACGTCCGTGACGGAACAGAATTGCTCTCTCAATTTTAACAAAAAATAGAATCAGGGGAGGCATCATGTGACGAAGACACGCAGCCCTCGTTTGGTTTAATGTGTTCCCTGAAGAAATGTTCTGCAACAGGAGTCAGGAATGCCCGTCTTGGGGGGATGAGTCAGCCAACATGCATGAGTCATTAAACTTTGGGGACACAGTTTTATTTCCCAACACGGCCTGGATGTGATCTAGGATCAGCGTATGATCATATTTTAATGATTTTAAATGAATATATTGTATTTTTCATGTTATTTGGTAAGATTTAAAAGGCATATATATATATATAAAATTGACAGTTTCAAGTTGGATATGAGATTATATTTTGTATATGTTTATTATTATTATAAATAAAAGTTTTTGTCATATTTTTTATATTTAAAAGTCAATTCTGCGTTCATATTGGATTTAAATGCCATAAAGGATTTGCATTTGTTCTTATTTTTCTCTTTTATTTACTCTTTATGCTGAGCAAAAATAATGTAAGTATAAAACCTAGAATATAGATAAGATAGATGTCAGTTGCAATGTGTAAATTGGTTTTATGTCATATAAAAATAGTATTAAATGTGAAATAAAAGGTGACCACAGTACTAAAATATGACTTTATGCAGAAAGCAATATATACATTTTAACAGCAGTAGATGTATGGTATATAACACAACTGAAATATGTACAGAATATAAATTTTTATGCAAGGTTTGTGGAGCGATATTAATAAGTCTGTATAAAAGCATGCTACATGTGTTTTCAATAAACTATTCCGAATAATGCTATAATAATAGTTATATAAATATAACATGACACAGTTTGGACAAAGAAAAGTCCCAAGAGGATTTTATTATTATTTTTCACTCCTGTCAACCGGTCTGAAGCATCTGCCCTGGACCAGTTCCAATCTCAAAACGTTTAGAGAGAACAATGCGGGGATTCACTGTTTGACGACAGAAAACGTATAACTGAAAATGACAAACATCATATGTTCTAGATTATAATCTATAGAATCAGTGCTGGTCATATTCTACCTCTGTGCTCTGAGTAATGGAAGTAGAGCGTCTCTGTGTCTGGGGGTTTTAAAGGAATGTTGCCCAATATGGCTTACAGTGATGACATTAAGAAAAGAAGAACAAACAAGATTTGTATGAAAAGAATAGTCTTCATATTGCAGGTGTACACTGAAAGGCTTTATTTTATGAAGAATGCAGCCTAGACTCGAGAATAAGAGCGTAATTTCCCTATTTACAGTAACTGAGCGGTCATTATGATTAAGAGAATACTGGCATGATACGGTCATGATTTTTATTATTGATCGCACTTTTGTTGTAAAATTTGAAAGTTTTCCTTCAGTAATATGATGAAAACTGTGAAGAAGCCGTTTGCCTCGGAAATTCCAGCGACAGCGTAATGAAGCCAGTGTAAAGTTGCAAAATAAAAGTGTGAGATCTGAGTCACTGCGTTTTTTTGAACCTCGTCCATCATTCATTCTAACATGTGCTCAGCCTTAAACCGCAAAGACTTGACAGTGTTCTTGTTTGCCGGATTTAGAACTCAAGTAAATGTGGAATGCCTCCTGTGAGTTCATAACTAACATATTTTTGTTCTGACATGTCATGGGTTTGGGTTTTTTTTGTTTCCCCCTCCTCAGCGTTGGCCCATTTGTCTGTGGACAACTTGGTGCATCAAGAGCAGTCAGCACTGTCAGGGATCTGGTTAGGATGTGACACGAAAGACAGACGTTAACAATCTTCCAGCGGCCGGGTTAGGCGGCTGTCGGACTGCTTCACGATTCGTACAGGGATCTGGTTAGGATTTGAACCGATTGCCAAACTTTCACAGTTTGCCAGTGATCTGGTTAGGATTTAGCAAACTGCTACTCGTTAGCCGTTAGCCCGTGTAGTGTGGTGATTAACCCAGACGCGACCGAGAACGCGAGTAGGTAGGATTGCCACGCGAGTTGATTTAAGAACTCTCTTACACAAAGAGCAAGGATTTCCACAATAAATCCACGTTCTAACAACACACTCTATCAAAGAGATGAACCCAATAACTGAGTGCTCACAGTTGAAGCCGACAGAATCGGAAAATGTGGGCCGGGTGACTCAATGGCAGAGTGATGCGCCACAAGGAAATGACTCCTTTTATACCCTTTGAACCGCGACCGACCACTTCTGGGTCCTACTATCGGTCGCGGGAGGCAGTGGGCGTGACAAAACCTCACTTCCAGAGCACCTTCTCTGTGATTCTGTCAATGATTGTTGTTGCTAAGTTATGAAAAGCATCATTGGGCACTTCCTATTTCATGTAAACATTGTAATGTGTTCCTTTGAGATCGGTAGTCGACGTAAAAGAGATTATCTCTTCAGTGCAGAGAAATCATGTCTTGGCGTTAGCGGCAGCATTTGAACTAGATACTCACATGTCTTCGAGGCTTACATATTGGGTGCTTGAGATAAACTGTGCAAGTAAACAGCAGGGAGAAGTCCCACCGATGTCCCGCCCCTATCTCGATTTTGATTGGCTAGCAAGAGAATGAGATTGATGAGCCCAGCGCTGTTCTAATAATGAACCGATTTCAACTTGAAGCGCTCTGAGCACTGCGGTAAAAAGCTGTCTCCAACGACATTTAGCGCTCTGAACACTGAAGCTCAAAATAGGTGCCGCCAGCGTGAAAACCACAGGCCACAGGCCCTTAATGGGGAGGCAAGGGATTTGACTCTTTTCTGAGTTGGTGTTGGTGTTGCTGGATTCTGCTTTTTCCAGACCGTTTGTGCAACCTCAAGTCACCAAACAGTTTCTCAATCAGAGTAAACATACAGCAATTTGAATCACAGACGTCTTTCTCCATTAGCAACTGATTTGTTGGTTAAAACTCTGGTGGAGTTTGTCTGGTTTCCTTCATACACTCCCCTTGATAGCTGCCAACTGCTCCTTCACAGATGGATCCAATGCAGAGGTCGCAATTCGTTGTGGTGCATTGTGTGCTGTGGTGTGTTCACAATGACAAATAATGACTCACATAGAAAAAGAAAGAGTGAAGCCGAACCGTGAAAGATGAAGAGTGACGCTCCATTTAGCAACAAGGAAATGAAGGGTGTTTCTCATGCCCATCCCTATATTATAGCCCATCACAGTATTTATATTAGCTTCATGCTATCTCGTTTAACAGCAATAAAAGCTTTCCAACCAGAACCAATTCACAGTCTATAAAAATGACAAACACCCAAAAGATGAGAGTTGGGCGAACAAAGCTGGCTGTTATCGTACAGCAAGTTACTAGTGGGGGTCTCCGACCAAGCCGACTCAACGGCGCTACGTCGGCCAAGACCATTATATGACATCATTGATTCCAGGAACTATTAGCAAGGCGCTATATTAGCTACTAGCCTGGGCTGGAGTGCAAAAAGACTGATTAATTACCCAGAGTTCTGTTCTACAACCTGGGGTCAGCCTTTGCCGACAGAAGACCAAAGGGTTTGGTGACGATCAGGGATAGCCGCCCTTCTCTTATTTAATCTTTCTTGGAGATGTTAAAGGCCATGTGTCTTCTTGGTTAAGTTCAGACAATGGAGTACTTTGTTCAATCTTGGAAGAGCTCCTACTCCACTTCCTGTTTTACTACTCACCAATGCAGGCGGATTTAGTGGGTGCTCTGTTTCCCCTTCTTTTCTTCATGGAACAGACGTCCAAACAGACCTGGGAACAGATTGGGGTTCTGAATGCCAACAGAGCATTTTGGTTTAGACCACAGAATTCATGGTTAACCTCTAAAATGATCATTGCTGGAATGTGTTTGTCCACTGAGGTAAAAAGGAAGTTATAGCCATAAGTTTTATTAAATAATATGTTCATATCATTGTTGCTTTTTTTGTAATTGAGAGCATTTCATTACATTGTAATTAGCAAACGGAAAGCACTCTGGATAAAAGCCATGATCGGTAGTGGTCCAAGGTCGTAGGTTCAAGCCCAGTGGCGTTAATCAGACATATCTAGAGCGATTTGAAAGTGTAAGTCAGTGATTGTTTGTCACTGTGAACACCACACCGAACGTCACCACAACAAAATGTGGCCTCTGCATTTGGTCCATCCATGAAGGAGCTGTGGGTGGCTGATATGGCAAATGCCCGGGGAACAGAGTTTGGAGATGGTACCTTGTTCATAAGTACCTCAGTGGTACCATTCCGGGATTTGAACCTTCCGGTGACCTTCCAATCACGAGGCCAATGCCCTAACTGTTACGCCACCAACTGCTTCCATTCCCTAATTGCAGGGACAGTCTCCCTGCAGCAACTTGGTGGTAAGAGCCTTGTTCAGGAGCCCAGTAGTGGTAGAGCTGGCAGTAGGACAGCTGGACTTGAGCCTACAACCTCTAGTGAGTGTTCTTCCACTAGACCACCACCACCACCACCCATGGTAGGCATTCTAATCCAGAGCAATGGTCTCCTGTAATTTAGGGTAGTTGGGGTTTCTTGTTACTTGGGGTTAAAGGGCTTGCTGAGAAGACACATGGTGGTAGTGCTGGATTGAGTTGGACTTGAATCTACAACCTCTTGGACCACTAAAGGTCACAGCTCTAATCCAGAGTAACATTTTTATTACAGGAAGTCTCCTGTAATTTGGGGTAGTTGGGGTTAAAGGTCTTGCTGAGAAGCCTCATGGTGGTAGTGCAGGATTGAGTTGGACTTGAACCTACAACCCCTTGGACCTCTACCAGTCACGACTCTTATCCAAAATGATTTCCATTTCTTAATTACAATGAGAGTTTTGCTGGAGCAACTTGAGGAACTCGGAGGCCTAGTGGTGGTAGTAGCAGATGTAGGATAGGGCTGGATTTGAACCTACGATGTCGTAGTCCAGAAAGAGGTCACCACCACTAGATCATCACCAATTATGGCAGGGCAACTTACTTAAAGAGGGACAGTCTCCTTTAATTTGGGGTAGTTGTGGTCCGTGGTAACTTGAAGGGCCTTACTCAGGGGTTTGATCAAATCGGGCCTGAACCTACAACCTCTTTTACAAACACCCACAGCAGATGCTCTTATTTCCTAATTATGTGAACAATCTCACTGGGGCAACTTGGGGTTAGGGGCTTTATTCAGAGGCTTTGTAGTGGTAGTGCTGGCAGTAGAATTGAGCTGGACTTAACCTAAGGCCTGCTGGTCCAAAAACATGTATCATACCACTAGACCACCACATACCGCAGACCCTCTTTCCAAATTACAGGCACAGTCTTTCTGGCACAAGGGACTTGATCAAAGATTGGTAGGCTGGACCTGGATTTGAACCTACGGGGTGTATTACACCACCCAAGCAATCATAACCTGAGCTCTTTGATATTCAAGCCTTTCCTAGCAATCATTTGTCCCATAATTTTTTCGACTGGGCAGAGTAAGCTTCATCTCCTCCAGGTCGGCTGTGAGATGGTCCAGCATTATTGCTCCCTAGAACCTCACTCTTACTGAGAAAGAAAAGATTAATATGTGGTTATACAACTTGACAATTGCTTACTCTACATCAGGATCAACACACATTTTGCAGGTTGTGTTCCTTTTATTGGCTGGCAGATATTACCGGCATAGAATTGGCCAAAGTCTGACTTCATGCCGTTGGAGGGAAGGAAGTAATTTGTAGCTGGGATACACATACGAGCCGCTTTGTGTTTGTGTGTAGAGAAAGCAATGGAAGATTAGATGGAAGTTAATTGTTCCCAATCCAAATTATGTGTACAATCTATGCAGAGCGTGCCTATGTTGCAATGACGTCTTTTTATCCCTCCGTTTCCAGTTGTGAACCAAGACGGTCAGCCGCTTATAGAGGGCAACTTAAAGGAGAAACAGGTGCACTGGAAGTTCATCAAACGCTGGAAAACTCGCTACTTCACGCTGGCTGGCAACCAGCTCCTCTTCCGGAAGGGAAAATCGGTAGGTGATCAAAGTTGCGAGCTGATCCTATAATGCACTGTTTCCTCTCTTGATCAGACTTGTCTAGTTGTTTATGTTCTAAATGTTTCACTCGTTCCTCGTAATTGGATGACGACGGAGCAGTCAGCAGATGAATGGAATTTCTTGATAAAGCATAACTTGCCTTTGGGGGATTGAGTCAAGCTGAAAGAAATAATACGGGACCCACAGTTGAGCCTTGGGGTACACCCAGAGCCGAGGCATAATTACAATGAAGACATGACTCATGCCTTTTTTTTTTAACGTCAAGTTTGCAAATCGATGGCATAAAAGGAGCTAAAAGAAAGGGAGGGGAAAGTTCACAGGGAAAAACAAAAAGCCCTCTATTATTCATGACGTTTTTAACAATTCATTTCAATTTAGCAATTCCTGTTTGATGCTTCCAGGTCTGAGTCGTTGCAATATCCACTCCAGCCTGAAGCAAAAGACAAAAAAATAAAGTATCAGTAATCAAAACCATGAAGTGAAAGAGAAGGAATAATGGGGGTCAGTTTGTCATCAATGTGAAGAAAGGCAAATACAGCAAAAATTGGTTGTGTTTGTTGAAGGAGAGAAGGAAATTCATTCATCATTACCCACAAGGCAATAAGATCTATTGTTCCTACTCCTTGTCATGGTTTTTGGTCTCCTTCAATTATATTTTGATTATGTGAGACGTTATTTTTATAATTTCATTTTAAACAAGCAGCAACACAACCTTCCTCTAGGACGTCACTTTGATGATGATCTTACTTTTCAACATGGTTTTGTTTGAATATAAATTACATGGTTTTCTTTGGCAGATTCATTGTTTTCTGGGGGGGAAAGTAGGTTTCCAACCTCTCATGTAAAGTCATTCTCAAACCTTTAAGGAAGCTCTGCTTTCATGCCCATTAAACTAAAAATGCTCTGTACAGGGCGTCTCGTTTATTTACCGTTCTCGTTCTGTGTTGCTGTGCCAGCTCGAATTGCAGACAGATCTCCTTTTTTGTTGCTCACATGTTTTGTTTTTATTGTGTTTGAAAAACGCTTGCGACTTTGCCAGCCGCTTTATCTGGTCAGTCCTGCGTTCCCTACCATCTCTGTGGTGAAGCGGCATGCAAACTCATGCTGACAATGTCTGACTATGTCTTGTCTAAACGTTCTTTCATAAGAGGCGGTTCTGCGCCTAATTATCCTTAAAGTTTGTTGCTTTTAAAAAGGGGGGAGATATTGTGAAAGTGAGACAGAAACAGAAACAATGACAAGTAATCAAAAGAAGTCCATAAAAGTCCTAACAAAAGAAAAATTCCCAAGTGTATTTGACTGTTTGTGGAAAACCTGGATCTTGCGTTATGAATGGATTCTATGTTAACCTTGAAAGCGATCTTGCAATGCTCTTTGGGTATTTTTCAACGTTCAGAAATGCAAAACATAAGTAGTTAACAATAACCAGACTCTCCACTGTGTGTGCCAAAAAGCTCAGAGAGAACGAGAGAGAGAATGTTGCAATACTCGGATATATACATTAGAGCTGCAACAACTACTCAATTAAATCGATTAAATTCGTTTATTAAGGTAGTTGGCAACTAATTTAATAATGGATTTAATATGGTTATTATACATATACGTACAGTGACTACCCCCTAATATGTGGGCAGTAAGCTAACCAAAGCCGCAGTGGCAGTAAAGCAGCACTAAGCTGGACGCCGACCGCCATAAAAGAAGAATGAGAAGGAGACGAGAACCAGTGTCGTGTCTTGCCGTCACAAAAACTGATTAATAGTTAAGTGATTAAAAATTGATTAATCACTTAACAAAATAATCGTTAGTTGCAGCTCTAATATATATTTATACTGTGAGCCAAAAAATGGAGCTTTGGCAAATGTTCAAAATTGTTTCACTGTTGCATTGAGAATATTATCCCCATGACACGTTAAACGTGACCCTCCACGGCAAAACCAGTCGCTTGTCGCAACGGAGGTTTCCGAGAAAAACGAGCGTTTATGTTGCGTGGGGTAAAATTTTGGATGTTTTGTTTTTAGTGTTTTGAAACAGTGGAAGGTCTATACTGTACTGTTGTGAATAAATTTGGCTGAAAAACTGACCCTTTCCATCCTAAAAACGTGACTTTCTTGAGGTGAGGAATTCAATTCCAGCAGAATGTTAAAAGTTTCTGTTTTGACCGCTCTACTTCAATATTTACGGTAAATCCACTGGTTGACTAGCGTGAAGATATTTCTCCGGAATCCATCTTCGTCTCCCGAGTTCAGTTAACCTAACGCAGGTAGGCTATCCGTGTGGCTGTGAATGCAGCGTAGGCTACCGTAAATGCAAACGTAGCCGCGACCGCACCAAGCGTCTGTGAGTGCTACGGCGATAGTCAACTTCAACGGCAGATTTCTCCGTTTCTCACTTGGCGTGACAGGAGAAACCCGACTCCTTTGAATGTTGATATCTCAGTCATATGTCGTCCCATTCATTCCATATAGGTATCGTTTTGAAGCTTGATTTATGCCCTTTCATGAAAACATAACTCAATTTTGAAAATTTGCGACAAGCGACTGGCTTTGCTGTGGAGGGTCACAAATGTGTAGCTATGAGGTCTTGTGAAATGACATTCATCACAATGATATTTTCATATAAACGATACATGACAACTTCTAACCGTGAACCATAAAATGTCAATGTCTGACCAAATTCAACAATGTTTTTAGCAGTTGCAAACTGCAAAGAAAGTTGATAATGCAGCGACACAAAGTCTCATAAATCATACTGTCAATGCCAATTTTTACCAGTTTTTGTCTGTTGCACAGAATTGTATTACCTGTTGCTAATTGTATTAGCTGTTAAAGGCAAGATGATAATCACTTTATTTAATTCTGAATGCAACATTTTCAATATTTCTCAAAGTTGTAGGCAAAGGGTTCTTTTTGACTCACAGTGTAGTTGGCTAATAATTACCCAGTAATAAGAAATAATTACAGACTCTTGGCAGTTACGAAATGGAGTCGGAGCAAGGAGTCCACTTCGGCCAAGATGGAAGTAATAATATGTGGCCGTATTTGTGAAATTGGACAAAACACATTCGAGTGTAAGGCCCCACCCAGACGGGCGTTGGAATCTTGGATAAATGAACACGCTCTGAACGTGCTACGTGTTTTTGTTGCATTTTGTAGCTGCGCTTGACTTCAGAGAGGCGTTACATTGGCGGTTTGACACTGTTTAACGCCAACCTGCAGCCCAACCTGTAGTTTGGTGTGTTTACCTGTGAAGGGCAGTACCTGTGGCTTGTCTTTGTGGATAGTGCAAAACGGATCCCTATGCTTCATTAAAACTGAGGCTGATACGGCCACGTCGATAGGAGAAGAGAAAACCTCACCGGCAATACTGGCTTCACCCTAGGCCTGGAATATACTTGCTATGAGCTACGTGTGCGTATCCGTACACAGTTGCGTTGTTAACGTTTGTGCTGATATACTTGCGTCCGTACTGTGCGTCGTAATCTGTAGTGTGTACTCCTTACCACCAGAAGTCAGTGTCGAGGCCGCAAACCTGATAAATGAATGGATACCTGCATCTTAAAATCGTCATCTGTTATTCCAAACTAACATGTCTTCACTCGAAACATTAATCTTCATCATACTGAGACAGCACCAGAGAATTAAACGGAAATCGCGGAGATGGTACGTTCGACCACTTAATAGATCTCGTCAGCAAAATGGGGAATTCTTTTCTTGACTTTTGAGTGCAGATCTGGCAACACTGCCCCCTATAAATTACGCAGGTATTGCATCTCCGTATACGTTCCGTTAATTTTTGAGTACGTGCACAAAAACCAACGCAAACCACGCAGGACATGGATCGCGCTTGTACGTACGTACATACGGACGTAGTTAACAGCAAGTATATTCCAGGCTTAACACTCACTGTATTCTGCTACAGAGACGTCCCATAGCACTGCTGTCTGCACCACTTCCTGCACCAGCTGGGCTGGATCAATCTCCTCGGACATTTTCAAAACACGGTTTCCTCCCCAATTCCCGTATCACAACACTTTTGGAATTATTCGGTCCTCCAGAACGTCAACCGAACGCCATGTAAACTCAATAGCGACGTTTTCTTTGCGTTCGTCTGGATTTAGTTACCAAGACAACATTGCATGCAGCGTTTATTTGACGCCTTCCAAACGTGCAGCTGACCGAACGCAGGTTATAAACGCCTGTGTAGACGCTCTGATTCGCTCCAATTAGCAGAAAAGTGGTCTGCGTTCACCTGACACAAAGAAACGCCAGAAAAACGCCTGATTCTGACGCCCGTGTGGATTTTTACACAAGTCAAAAATCCAACACTCTCTACCTCCAAAACCTCATTGAGAGCTTATTGTGACATTACATTGTTAAAATATAGCTCTTATTACTACTTTCAACATCATTTAAGTTGCTTGTAGCTAAAAGTTACCGTTTAAAAGTAGCTTCACTGCTAACAAATGGGTTATTTGGAAAACGTGCTAAAATGTCATTATTGAAGATTTTTTCTCCTCAACCCAGAAGGATGAGCCGGACAACAGCACCATCGAGCTGAGCAAAGTGCAGAGTGTGAAGGTCGTGGCGAAAAAACGACGTGACCGCGGCCTTCCTCGAGCCTTCGAGATCTTCACAGACAGCAAAACCTACGTGCTGAAGGCTCGGGACGAGAAGCACGCCGAGGAATGGCTGCAGTGCATCAACGTCGCCGTGGCGCAGGCCAAAGAACGCGAGAATCGCGAGGCCACCACCTACCTGTAAGCTAACACTAACCGAGCTGACTCCGAGACAAACTCATTTAACGAGCGGAGTAAACGCAGAACTTCCGAAATGGCTAAAACTTGACTTATTCGTGGCTTGAGCTGCCTTAAAGTCCTTTAACGGACTGGTCTATCCAAAGACGCCAATGTGGCAACCGGTGAGCTAATGGGGACGGTTAGCATAAAGCACATGAGATTTTGTTGAAGACTAGAAACTTTATTTTCCACTTTTTGCGTGTAATGAAACCGTTGGATCTCGTTCTCCAGCCATTTCTTAAGAAGAAATTTGTCCTTAAAACCCTATTTTTACGAAGATTCTGATATTCACCAATGTTTTCTTATGTAAGATTTGTTCCTAGGTAAGAACGAAATCTACAACTGCCAAAGTTATTTGGGTTTCTTCAGTTCTGCAGTTGTATAATATTAAACTGTTTTCTTACGAACAAATTTCAGAAAACACTTACGAAAATATCGCTGAATGAGGCAGTGTCGTCCAAACACGTACGAAGTTAAATCTCATG
The DNA here is from genome assembly GCA_032718565.1 of Distichodus sexfasciatus. Lineage (NCBI taxonomy): Eukaryota > Metazoa > Chordata > Actinopteri > Characiformes > Distichodontidae > Distichodus > Distichodus sexfasciatus. The sequence continues at coordinate 16,388 of JAVGVS010000978.1, forward strand.
CCACAAGCAAGAATCATATATCACTCCAGATATCATTATAAAAAATTATAAATAGTTAAGTTTCAATGTTAGGCTCATCTCTCATGGGTTTAAAGTTTAGAACCAGTTTCCCAAACAGTGATTAAGTCTAAGCCTAGACTGTCTTTGAATTTCAGTGGTTAATCTCCATTGTATTATACCTGCAATTTGGTCCAAGACTAAGCTTAAGGGCCTGTGTCCACCAAATGCGTTTTTTTGCGCTGGCAGCAACTATTTTTAATGCAAATCCAATTAGCTTTGGCGTTCAGAGCGCTAAACGCCTTCAGCTGAATATCGACAGCGGTGGAGATGTTTTTTTACCGCAACGCTTGGAGCGCTTCAAGTTGAAATCTGTTTAACTTTTAGACAATGTCACTTCTCTCTTGCTAGCCAATCAAAATGCTGTTTATTTCCAGCTGTTTACTTGCACGGCTTATCTCATGCACCCAATCTCTACGTCTCCAAGACGTGTGAGTTCAAACGCTGCCGCTAACACCAAGATGCCATTTCTCTCCGCTGAGAGCAAGATAATCTCTTTTACGTCGGCTAAACTACCGCTTTAAAAGGAGCACGTTACAGTGTTTACATGAAATAGGAAGGATTGCGGAAGTGCCCGATGAGGCTTTTCATAACTTAGCAACAACAAGTGTCGGGAAAGCGCTCTGGAAGTGAGGTTTTGACCGCTCTCGGCACAAAAAACAGCGTTTGGTGGACACAGGCCCTAATCCATGTTTAAGAACCCAGCCCAAAGAACATAACATTCAAACTGAGCTTTTCAGCATCAAGTTCACTTCCAAGTTCTGGGATTTAACCTTTACTGTACTGGAAGGAAATTACTGAAAAGTGATATCATTTGCAAAACCCATAAAAGATAAGTGATTTTAACCAAGACGTAAAGCTACAAAATCAGCGTTTTAATAGAAAATAAAAATTTCTTGGCATTAGCATCTGGGTCAGCGCTGATATTTCTCTATTATGTTCATAATTAACCTGTCTCCTAGACGTTCTGCTGGGTTTAATAGAGCTCGGAGCAAGTGAGACTGAAATAATGGGCCACATTGGGACTCACCATCAAGTACCAAACTGTAAACTCTGGCTCACTTCCTCCCCCCCTCCGTTTGTTCATCTTTTCATGCCGAGGCCAGCGGCTGTGTCGCAACGCGAGGTCAAATCTGCTTTTCATTTTGAATTTTCTTTTCATTCATCGTGCCGTTTTGCTGTGTGGTCGAGCTGATCACACGTCTAAATCTTACAATAGCTAACAGTTATTAACCTAACGAGAGCTTGACCTGCAAAGTGCGGAAAAAATGTGTGCATGCTAAAAAAAAAGTGTTATGCAATAAATTTTCATGTAATAACTTTTAATAAGCCTTGTAAACACAAACTTCTTGAATGTTTTCATTTGCAGCTGAATATAATTTACAATCATTATAAAATCAGCTGAAATATGTTTTTTTGTCAGAAGCTGAAAACATAGTAACACCAAAAAATGGAAGCTCTTTACTTTTACCTGTAATTCTGGCAAATTTTCAAATTTTCAAAATTTTTACACTGTCGCGCTGAAAAGTAAATTTGCGTAACCGTGTAGCTGTACTTCCTGGTGAAATGACTCATGAATAAGGATGTTTCACATTACCGTCAGTGTTGAAAGTAACTTGCTACAAACATAACACAGTTACATTATCTTTTTGCTGTAACGCAGTAATCTAAGGCATTACTAATATATTTTCAGTAAAATTATACTCTTAACGTATTTCAGTAACACACATTACAACACACTTTAAACCCGAAATTTAGTGCTGTTTAGTTTTTATTAAGAAAATCTCCCAACACCACGAGACCTTTGGCACAACAAAAAAACGTGACCCTCCACGGCAAAACCAGTCGCTTGTTGCAAATTTTCAAAATTGAGTTATGTTTTCATGAAAGGGCATAAATCAAGCCTCAAAACGATACCTATATGGAATGAATGGGACGACATATGACTGAGATATCAACATTCAAAGGAGTCGGGTTTCTCCTGTCACGCCAAGTGAGAAACGGAGAAATCTGCCTTTGAAGTTGACTATCGACGTAGCACTCACAGACGCTTGGTGCGGTCGCAGCTACGTTTGTATTTACGGTAGCCTACGCTGCATTCACAGCCACACGGATAGCCTACCTGCGTTAGGTTAACTGAACTTGGGAGACGAAGATGGATTCCGGAGAAATATCTTCACGCTAGTCAACCAGTGGATTTACCGTAAATATTGAAGTAGAGCGGTCAAAACAGAAACTTTTAACATTCTGCTGGAATTGAATTCCTCACCTCAAGAAAGTCACGTTTTTAGGATGGAAAGGGTAAGTTTTTCAGCCACATTTCTTCACAACAGTACAGTATAGACCTTCCACTGTTTCAAAACACTAAAAACAAAAAATTCTAAATTTCACCCCACGCAACATAAACGCTTGTTTTTCTCGGAAACCTCCGTTGCGACAAGCGACTGGTTTTGCCGTGCAGAGTCACATTTAGTGCGAGTAAAAGTGCTCCTTCCTATAGAGCGTATCGCTACAGTCATTATGCTGCACCACATCGCCCTCCACTGGACGTAGAATGAACTGCAGTAAACCGCATTTTCATCATCCAGAGCAAAGTCCATTTTCCTAAGTACAGGTACAGTCTCCCTGGAGCAGCTTGGCGTTAAGGGTCCTGCTCAGGCTCGCAGTGGTGGTAGTGCCGGAGGTGGGATTTGAACACACACAGTTTTGGTTTAAAGGATGTAACGCAAATTGTTTTCTAAACAGAACTTTAGTGATCTCACTCAAAACCAGTTTAGCTTTCAAGCGTTGGTAAGGAAATGTCATCAGAGGTCATAATGACGTGACTAACGTTCGGCTCGATTTGCTCTAAATCTCTTTCTGTACAGCTGTTCAAACATCTGGCGAGTGAGAGACGCATCAGCACGTGTGTCGTTTGCACTCGACCTGCGATTATGTATTTTCACAATGTTTCATTTCTCACCGACGGATAACTTGTTTTCCAGCAGATGCTGCTCATGTCGGTTACTGTAAATCATGAAAATGTTTGATTATAACTCATAACCAAGGAACTGTTCACTGTGAAAACAAATCCATTTTTCCTAATAGTTTTTGTAGCGATGCATTTGAATGTAAGCTATGTGCAGAAGTATTACAACAATTTATATATTGAAAGAAATTGTGCGTTAATTCAAGTAGACGTATGTTTTTAGAGTGTGTATCGTTTAGATTATTTTATAGACTTTTTAGATGATAGTATATTTATTTTTTTATTTTTCACATGCATCTACTCAAGCTTGGAAAAAGCGTGATAGAGCACGGTGATGTCATATATTAATGTTGAAAATGAATGTTTGTTTAGATCTAAAAGAATTTTCAATAATCTCGTAATACTAAGTCTGATTCATGTATTAACATGTATATTTTTATGCATCATTGTAAATTGTTCTTGTCAAAGCACTCGTGCAGTAAATCAACGTCAAATCATCTTTTTTATGATGTTATTTTTTTGCCCTTTAACAAAATAGGACTATGCTAAAAAGATGGCAAAGTGGAGGATTTCATCAGAAAAAGACATTCACTGGTGTTATTATTGTTGATATTAATAAATGTAATGTAACCATTTACATTAAGACCAATGTTGCTGAGCTACGTCACATCTCACCACACAGCTGCTGCGTTCTTCATCCTCGTGTCCCTGCGAGTTTGTGAAGTTGGCGAGTAGATTTTTTTGCCAGTACGGCGAGTGCGTTCTTAGCATTCTTGGAGTTGATAAACACTACAATTTGTGTATTCTATATATGAGTGAGTGTTCTGCCTGCCAATCATATCACACGGTTTTCTCAGGCCTCGGCTTGAGGAGATGTGGGATGTCTGTGGCGAGCCGCGGACCGCAGAGCCGTGGCACACTGTCCACGTTATTAGTCTGTGGTTGTAAAAAGGGATCGGGGAAATTAAACAGTGTGTCCGCCGAACTTTCACAGCGTATTATATCTGAAAAATTGGCTGCTCCCGCACTGCTATTTGTGTGTGTGGGTGTGTGTGTGTAGAAGGGTTTTTGTGTGTGTTTATGTACCAAAGTGATAATCAAATGTTAAAAACCCTTAAAAATAGACTCGAGGTTGAGTGTAAGGGTTTGAATGTGTTCCTATGTTTACATACCAATGTAATAATCAAATGTTGGAAATTCTTAGTAATAGACTGTGTGTGTGTGTGTGTGTGTGTGTGTGTGTGTTCCCAAATTTACATACCAATGTCATAGTCAAGTCTTCTATTACAAACCCTTAAACACTGTATAGATCAACAAAGTGGATCAAAAATGACCACATGCTTTTCTCCAAAACATGAATTTCAGGTTTTTAAGGAGTATTTTTGATGTCTTTTATTACATTTATTTGGTTTGGAGGAGATCTGAACATGGCTTAATTAAAAACCTTCGATTTTCGTTGTTTTGTGAAGACGATTTTTGGTTTTATGAGGAAAACAAGGAATTACATGAAAAACTAAGACTGTAAGATTTGCTTTTGGTACATCAGTTGCAGTAAACCCTTAAAAATAGCATATGCTGACATACAAAAGCAGTAATTAAATATTAAATGAACAAAGTACACTCTTAAATTAGACATTGTTTATTCATTAACAGCTCAAAAAAGTCACATGATTTGCCAAACAAAAATTAAAAACTCATTTTAAGAGTTAACTCTTTGTTCTTTAAGAGTAGGAGTATTTTTAGACATTCTTTATATATTTGCAAATGTCACCAAATTTCTCAGCTTTTGTGGTTTATGAAGACATTTTCTCACAAGCAAAAATAAAATGCATTTATTGAAAATGTTAAGATTTAATTTTAAAATAGTAATAAAGTAAAAGTTCCTCCTGAAGTCAGCCCCGACTGTGCGTTCATAAGAGTGTGTTTAAGATCCTCTTTCCTAACGTTTTACGAGTCCCTCGCCGTGAGTAACAGGAGACAGCGGATGGTGTAAGTTACTTTAAATCCTTTCATGTTTCTCCCCGAGGCGACTTCTGCGGGACCCGGAGACCAAACTCGGCTCCCAAAGTTCTCAACATAATACAGTTCCCCCTCGTTCACGGCGTACGGGTCGCCGTGTTCCCCTCGGCCTCGAGTCCCAACGTCACTCCGCCAGATTAACTGCGAAAGTCCAGCCTGGATAGACCTTAAATCTGGCCCAAAGTTCAAATTTTGCGTTGTGTTGTGTGTGTTTGCAGCGTTTGTGAAGTTGTGTTTTGCGTATTTGCCCAATTTTGATGATGTTTTGTGAATTTGTGTGGCGTCTTCGTAATTGCAGTGTTTGCCCACGCGTTATCAACTTGATCAATATGTTTTGTTGTTTTGGAAAGTGTTTTTGCATTGCATGAAAGTGAGTGAGTGAAAGTGACTACGTTCACACCGAGACCTGCTAAAGCTCTCCGTTGACAAGAGTGATAGGAGCGTCAAAGTTTGGGCGACTGGAGCGACAAAAAAAAGTTGAAGAACGCTTAACTTTATGCTAATTAGTTACGACGTGTTTCATCTGTAAACAAACTGCAACCAGTCGGAATCTGGTGCAACGGCAGGGTGTTCGCCCCGTGATCAGAAGGTCGCAGGTTCAGATCCACTACTGAGGTACTCATGAGCAAGGTACCGTCCCCAAGCACTGCTCTCTGGGCACTGCCCATGTTAGCTGCCCACTGTTACCTTCACAGTCAAAAGCAGAGATCACATTTTGTTGTGGTGCACTGCGTGGTGTGTTCACAATGACAAATATCCACTCAGGAGAACATACTTGGAAACTTTCTTGCCGTCCTTTTGTTCCGATGACGTGTGAAAAGCTGATCGCGGCGATCGCGGGGCACCGACAACCGCTTGCTGTCACACCGGCTACAAGCGTTTTTGCATTTACGACAGGTCACTGGTTTCACCTGTAGCTGTAATAAATTTCACTGGTTTCTCACACAAACTCTGTAAGATTATAAGGTGTGTGTGTGTGTGTGTTTCCGGTTCTGACTTCGCCATCTCAACTTCAGGAATCCGGGAGCGAGGCCTGTTATTTTGGGGCTAATTTTTTGGAGGAGGCGGCTAAACATGTGTTTGACGTTAGGTTCACAGTTTGCACTAATCTGCGTCAGCCGCGGGCCAAAGAAAGCGGCGAGTGTTGTGCAGCGTAACTGGAGGAAGGCGCTGAGAGAAGCGTGAGGTGAACAGGAAGGTCAGCGCCGGGTGTTAGCGGGAAGCCGTCGTGCCGTTGGGAGGACGTCTGGCGGCTCTTTGATGGAGTCGGAACTGAAAATACGACAGCAAAATGTGGAAAAAAATTACCTTTTTTTTTTTAAGTTTACCTTTTTTAATTAATGTTGAGAAAGGATGCAGCTTTACACAGCAAGGAGCAGTGGACAGCTGACATGGGGAGTGCACAGGGAGCAGTGCTTGGGAACGGTACCTTACCTTACCTCTTGAGTACCTCAGTGGTACCTTTACGGTCCGGGATTCGAACTGACAACCTTTCAATTATGGGGCCTTCTACCCAACCGTTATGCTACCAACTTCCCTTGGCTTCTGCATTTGACAGTACCTTGCTCAATAGTACCTCAATGGTACCTTTACCAGGCTGGGATTCGAAGCGGCGACCTCCTGATCACGGCACCAAATCCCTCACCATTAAGCTTCCAACTGCTCCTGACCTCTGCACTTGACTCATTCAAGAAGGAGCAGTGCTTGGGGACGGTACCCTTGCGGTGGTACCTTTGCCGGGTTGACCTTCCAATTATGGGGCCGACTTCCTAACCATTATGCTGCCAACTGCCCCTGACATCTGCATTTGACGGTACCCCGCTCAAGAGTACCTCAGTGGTACCTTTGCCGGTCCAGAATTCAAACCGGTATCCAAATTTGCAGTATCGGTACTGGACATAAAAAAGTGGTATCGTGCCATATTTATGGGGCAGTTGATGGCGTAACGATAGGGTGTTCACCCTGTGATCAGAAGGTCGCAGGTTCGAATCCAGGACCGGTAAAGCACCACTCCCTGGTCCACCACTGCTCCCTCACGGAAGGGTCAAATGCAGAGGTCACATTTCATTGTGGTGCACTGTGTACTGCGCTGTGGTGTGTTCACAATGACAAAAATCACTCGCTTTCATATTTAGTTTTAACCCTAGATTCGTTTACCGCGTCTCACCTTTTTGTACACATTCCTGCCCAGAAAACGCGAAAGTAAAGTAGAACTTGTGTGACTACGTGTGTCCCGACCTGGTACGTGCAGAGTCGCACCGTAGCCTCCTTATTAAAGCGAAATTTGAGCTAATTAGGGAACGCGTGCTGACCCCACAGTGGGGCACTGGGAAAATCACAGCCAGAGAACCTGAGTGAAAACATATGGCTAACTCTTTCTCCTCATTTCTCCCTTATTGTTATCGATCAACATACACTTCGTACTGGAATTCTCTGTGAAATTACGTTTTAAAGTTCTTTTATAAGGACATACGCTCCTTCCTTTTTGCACCTCCCAGGGGCCAAGCACATCTGGGAAGCAAAAAATAAAAACCAAATGGAAGAATAAGGATTAAAATGATGACAAACTGCTGAAAGTACTCTTTTGGAGGTCAGAACTAAGCATGACACAATACCACTTTTTAATGTTCAATACCGAGCGCGGAGATTGCGAGTGAGAGCTGGCGTTGTTAAGTAAATTTAACAGTAAGATTGCGTGATTTACAGTCGTTATCGGACCGATATCTGATCCACGTATCGAAACACATCATTTCACCAAAAGCCATAAGAATGATTTTACATCACAGTTTGCGAATATATGCAAATTTAATAAACATCATTGGCTACAGTCCTTGAGAGAAAAATAATAATAATACATGAGCGGCGACATTTTTATCAACATTTTGCCAACAACTCAAATTCACAATTTATTCTATCCTCTCTCGGGAATAAGTGAATAAAAATATTCCAAACTCGAACTTGAGCCGTGTATGTGTTCTCTTTCCCCTCTTTTTAGACACACGTCCAAAAAAATCAGTCAAGATATTTCTACCCCCCTGAGCTCAATAACATGATGTTTGAATTATGGTCCGAGCGCTGGCTCTCTGTCTGCTAACACTCGGTTATATAAACACAAAGCAGCGTCAGCATATACCGTTACCCCAAATCAGACAAATTTACTCCACGCTGTACGAAACTCAGCAGATTTTATATACAGCGTCCCTTTGTGCCGCTTGTCTTGTCGTTTTCAGTAAAGATTTATGAACCGTTGTGACAGCGAGAGCAGTCCGAGGGGCGTCGAGGGCCAACGCAACAATTTGGCTGATTTTTTTCCCAACTTTCTGACGGGGGGAGTTTCCATATGCACACAGTTGTTATTTTTGGCAGTCGAATGCTGAGAGGCTGATAAATGGCATGACACTCATTTCCTTATAGTTTTGGACTCAGTTTTGTCGGGTTAAAGGTTCTGGGTTACCTTGTGTCATCGTGAACGTTTTGCTGTTATTATGCAGCTTATGGCAGAAAGTACATTTTCTACACAAATCACATGTGCTGTTATACAATGTATATTAAATAAAGAAGTCAAATAAACAGGTGGTATATGATAGTGATACAGTTAAATCTGTTTGTAGAGAAAATAATCTCAAATCACGAAAACACTATATATCACAATATAGTACATTTCCTTTCAATTCTGTGGAAATTCTGCAAGCTAAATCTCGCATCTGTGCGCCGCCTTGACACGTACTCGAAACGCTTGTGCTCATATGGAACGCTAAACGTGCCAAAATTTGCCTATATTTTTACGCAACTGACAGTAAAACACATATTTTTACACCGTTTTACTTGTTTAAAATGTACGGAAGAGGATTAGGGCCACTAAAAACGAAAAAAGGTCATAGCTTATTCTGAGAATAAAGTCAGAATTCTGACTTTAATCTCACAATTCTGACTTTTGTCCTCACAATTCTGACTTTATTCTCAGAATAAGCTATGACTTTTTTATTTTTATTTTTTAGTGGCCTTAATCCTCTTCCGTAAAAATGGCATTCTTTATGCTGCTCCAATTTTTATGCTGTTAAAAACACGACGTTTTGTGGGGCTCTAGTGACTTGTGGTCAAACTTGGCTTTTTACGCTGTAATATGGTCCTCGTCACAGCGCTCTGGAAAGGTGCCTTTAAGGTGAACCGTGGCGTCTTTGGCGTTCCATAGATCAGAGCGTGAGGACGGGGAGCGTTTCGAGCGCGAGTGGAGGCGGAGTTCACCACACGCAGACACGAGATTTTGCTTGTGGGGAAAAATCATTTATTTCATGGTGTGGCCAAACACACGGTTTACAGCAATGTCGCTTTATGCTTTGGATGAGGGTTTGCAGTAGTCACCACAGCGCCACCTGTATGTAGTGACAGACAACATTATGGTGTTATATTTTTGTATGGTGTTATAATTCTGAGCGCGCAGTGCAACTTCTGCAAAATCTCGTCTGTCTGCATCCGAGCTGGAAATACTCCTCACCCTCGTGCTCAGATTTATTGCAGCCTTTTTCCACATAAGAATATTCTTTCAAATATACCAAGAATATAATTCAAGAAAATGTCATTATCCTCATGACTCTCACACAACATTGCAGAAAACAACTCCCTCTAGTGGATTAAACAGACTCCACCACGCTTATGGATATCACTCTCTTATGTTATTGCAAAACCTTTCTTACAAACACCTCATGAGGATTGAGAAACAGTAAAAAGAGACCATCACATTTACATCACAGTCCTTATTTCACCAAATCCGTCCATATTGCATTCCCAGAATTCGGACCGCCCTCGAGAACGTTACACAACCCCCCAAATCCACACACACGGCAAGCTTTAATGGTGATTATTAAGAAGTGAAGCACTTATTTCACCACAGTCCCAGCGGGATTTATCGCAGTGTGACTGGTGCGGTAATGTTGTTCAGAGGACGAGAAGTTAAGGCCTAATAGCAGGAGATTTGGCTCAGCAACGTCTCTCAAAAATTCCAAGTGGAAAGTTTGCCCACTTCTTGTCGACAGACTTTATAAACTGTATTTTATAAACTCTTCTTTTGCGCTCAACTCGCCTAATTTTCTCATTTGCAGAGCTGATGAAGTGTTAACTGCAGAACCAAAAAATACAAAGTTCCTATGAAATATATCCATTGTTTCCAGTTTGATTTTGGTTCAAAGCAGCACAAGATTGATGCGGAATATTTCCTGAACATGTGGTGAAACTTTAAAAAACCTTTCAAGACATTTTTCGAGCCACATTTGGGGAAGAAGTCAAACCTACTCTGATTTTACATCAATACAGGGAAATTTATTTGCTCTACTTATGTCACCGCAGTGAGCATTCACGTTATCCAAGTTTTATTCCACACACTTTTTTGTGCTAGAAATTTCGTTACAACTTTAAAACATGTCCTATTATGGTGTGGGGTGCTTACTTTTTCGATTTGTTCACTCGTTTCCAAGTTCCATCCATTTTTCTGTCTGTTTTTTCCTCATAGATTAACATGGAGCTCAAATTTCCATTGAAATTTCCATTGCAGAATTCTGTATTAAGAATGAACTTGTAGAAATGATAAAGAAATGAGGACGCATGTAAGTACCAAAAATTCTATTTAGACTGTTGCACTGTTGAAAACCAGACGCCACCAATAAACATATAAATTTAAAAGGAAAAAGAGAAATCGGGGCATCAAGCTGGTTTCATCTGCTCAAAAAGGCAGATTTTGTGTTGAGTTTAAGAAGTGTTTTGAACACTTTAATCCAGATTTATAAAACCCAGCTTGGAAAAAACCCCACTCAAAAAGCGTTTGACCAACTTGACCAAAACCAAACTGTTCATAACCAGCAAAATGTCTGGTTGAAAATCGATGTTGGTCTTTTCATCTTAGAGATGTGTCACCAGAAATGAGGGATTAAGCTGTAACCCAAGTTAAACTTAAGGATGAACAATGGCCTGTTTAGGATCAGTGTAACATGAGTCAGGCCTCAGTGTTGTGAAAGTAGCTTAGATACATTAAAGGGACAGTGTTTCCCCGAAATCCAAACCTCATGATCCCTGAAACTCCCTTTAAAGTATTTACATATTAGTTTTAAAGCATAAATTGGAAAAAGTATGTTGAAGTTTTTGTATTAGTGTAAGAGTGGTTTGAAAAGCATGTTGCTTGATAAAGTAAGATAATTCAGCAATATTAGGGCATATCCTGATAATGATATACTGTATATCACAACATAGTACATTTTCTGTAAATTCAGTGGTACTTTTGCAACTTGAACTCGAAATAATCCACATGTGCATATATGGAACACCAAAGCTGCAAAAATCACCATTTTTACGTAATCAACAATAAAACACCTGTGTTTTATGCAGTTTTATTCATTAAAAATGCTGGTTTCGTGTGGCACTCTAATATATCCACGCTTTTTGCGCTGTTGAAAACCCACCTTTTTGTGATGCTCTAGTGACTTGCTTTTTATGTCGTAAAATAGCTGTAAAAGGTGCCGCGTTTCACAGCGCTCTAGTAAGGCACCTTTAAGGCAAATTGTGACACTTGGCGTTCCATAGATCTGAGTATGCGTGTTCTGAGCACGAGTGTAAGCAGAGTAAGCACGAGATTTTGCTTGTGAAAGTTCCACTGGACACTCAGAATTAAGGTACAAATATAACGCCATAGTATTCACCGTGTCTACATCCACGTGGCACCAAACATTGCTGTAAACAGCGTACTCTGCCACACAACCTTGTAAACAGAGAACAATATCAGTCCCCCCAGAATTTCGGGGCCTTTCTTTTTTGAGATTGTTGCGGCCTAAAATGCCTGATTTTGCGGCAGCTTTTCTAAAAAAAATTATGGTAAAAGTTGCAGTGTTTTTAGGCATTTCGTTGCAATAAAGTTGCGAGAGCAAGTCAATTTTGTGATGATTCCTTAACAATTAATTCAAATGAAGGGAACAAAACCCCTATTATTTTTATTTACCATTAATCAAGGTAAATGTGAGGCGTTTTTTTTAACACACGTTTCCTGCGTTTCTAAACGTAACAAGGAAGTGAATTCGCTGACGTACGGCTCAGTGTTTTGCGGCAAACAACAACGATTGGACAAAAATTGTGGAAAATTTGCGGTAATTGGTCAAAATTTGCATGGTGTAATGAATTGGCAGGGATTTGGCTGAATTTGCGTTTATATTTGCAATCGCAACATCTCGAAATCCTGGACGGTCTGTAATATGAAATACCGTATATGTTGTCATATTCCTAAGCTTTATTACAGAACTTTACTGTATTGTGGTTTGCAGATACTTAAAACATGATTAACTAAAGTTATTTATTTGGTTATTCATCATAATGAAGGGAAAATGTGCTATTAATCATGATAGTGGTTTGTGGTTGTATCATTCAGCCCTAACTTTTCATATACAGTTTCTTAATATGTACAGTTACTGTAATAAATGTTTTAAGAACATATTTTCTACGCATTTTTATATTTTATTTTTATTTGCTCAGTCTCATTACGTTATACTTCTGTAACTATCCATGTGACAAAGAATCTTGAGTCTTGACTCTTGAATCGTTTTTTTATTTGGACGTGCCCCAGGGTCACCAGACCTGCGCAGTGACTTCATCACGAGCTACTCCTCCTCCTCCTCCTCCTCATCGTCCCTCCAGAACAACATGCCATCTCACTATAGCATCACCAGAAAAACCAGCTCTCGCGCTCTCTCTCTCTCCATAGCAACCACACAGAACGGCAAAAACCCACCCACACCACGGCAGTAGAAGTGTCGAACGGCACGTACCAGCGAGGTTCGACGCTCTGAATTACGGAAGGAAAATCTGGCACAACTTGGCACAGCAGACGGAGGAGAGATGGGCCGCATCCGGCACTAAGTGCCAACGAAAGGTACCAGAACTTTTGGATCACTACATGATATACTACAAGTGATATTGCCCTTGCAATTGCCCTTACTTTAGCACAGTAAAAAGATTACATTTACGGTATAATACTGGCAGCAGAGTTGTCAGCCACTCTCTAAATTTTTACAGCAAGATTACTGTATTTGATAAATACAGTACAATATCGCAATTATTTACAGTAAAACTCTAAACATTTGTCCTTTTTTTGGAAGTTATGTTTCAAATTGTGCACTTGATTGAAGAAAGTGAAGTAAAATTGGTTGGTTGTTGGTTCAAGTACCGGACCTGTAAAGGTACCACCGAGGTACTTGCGATTAAGGTACCATTCCCAAGCACTGCTTGTTCATGGATTGGTCAAATGTAGAAGTCAGGGCCAGGGCCAGGACCATGGTAGTGTAATGTTTAGGGAGTTGGTGCTGTGATCATAACATTGTCAGTTCAAGTACCGGACTGGTAAAGGTACCACTGAGGTACTCCATCCCCAAGCACTGCTCCTTCACTGATGGGTAAAATGTGGAGGTCAGGGGCAGTTGGTAGTGTAATGGTTAGGCAGTCGGCGCCGTGATCAGAAGGTTGTTGGTTCAAGTACTGGACTGGTAAAGGTACTACTGAGGTAGTCGTAAGCAAGGTACCGTCCCTAACCACTGCTCGTTTATGGATGGGTCAGATATAGGAGTCAGGGGCAGGTGGTAGTGTAACGTTACGGAGTTGGTGCGGTGATCTGGTGGTCGCTGGTTCAAGTCCCACACTGCAAAAGGTACCACTCGCACCTCGGTGAGCGAGGTACCGTCCCCAAGCACTGCTCCTTCATGGAGGGTCAAATGTAGAGGTCACGTGGGGTTGTGGTGCACTGTATGCACTCACTTAAACAAAGTAGATTCAACAAAACTATGTAAATCATGACTTTTAATCTTACAAATGTATTTACAAAACTACGTTACACGTTTGCACAGAGACAATTTGAAAGCGTTTGCTGGAGTTTTTAAAAAGTACAGTACAGGGATGGTTACCGCCTCGCACCCCAAGTCCAGGGATAGGCTCCGGTCCCTGTGACTCCGACAGGGATTAAGCGGATTACATAGTGAATGAATAAATGAATGATTACCAGTTGCTGCCATTTCTGCTGTTAGTATTACGTTGTAAATTTACAGTATAACCTTCAAGCACGACATAAGATCACGTAACTCAGTGATGGAAGACGTTTTACGAGCTTTGGCCTCCTCTTATCTCTTGTTTTCACAAATTACTCAAAGTGCAAGGTAATGATGCAGGGACGAGGGACGTAACATTTAAAGAGTTGTTTGGAAGTAAAGAGCAGTGTGAGAAGCTGCACGATCGACTGTTCTTCTGCCCACACACACACACACACACACACTCCCACACCATGACAGGAGGTTCACGCCTCCTCCCCGGCCCCCACTGCTCACAGCTTGGCTTGGCTCACACACACACACACACACACACTCTCTCCCTGGCACTAAGTAAGGAGAGAGGGACTGATTTTCTCCGTACTCTGTGTTCCCTTGTCACCTTGTATGATGGCAACTGAAGCTGTGCCATTTTCATGTCTATAATGTAAGACGCTCCAATTTTTGTGCACAAAATTACTGAAAAATTTCATGAACTCAAATGATAGAAAAATTATATTATTATTATATTTTATACAGTATGTTTATCTATATATATATATTTTAACATTACACTTTTGTGTGACATGAGGTTTTGCCATCCTGATATCGATTAAGTACTAGACATGGCCCGATACCACTTTTTTAGGTCCGATACCAATATTAAAATTTTGATATCTGCTGATATCGATACAATCTTTTTTAAACAGAAAACAGAAAAGAATGTTTTAAAAATATTAAGTGTTATTGGATGAAACAGCTTGGATGTAGTTGTCTTTTAAAAGTGGCTTCCCCCAACTCTAATATCCGTACGCGTTTCTTCTTCGTCTACCGGTTGAGCCGGTGTGATGGCTTTCGCCGTATCCGATCTCCAGTGGCGGTGGATGATGCTGCACGACTCCGTGTCCATGCGAGCCGTCGAAAAGAGGATTCGCTCTGCTGCTGCTGCTGCTGCCGCCGGAAATAAACAATGGAGGATTCACGCCCGGCCTCGTCCCCAGTACACTGCGCTGGACGAGCGCAAGCTGCATTACGCCGCGTGGGACGGCTGCCTGGAGCAAGTCAAGGCTCTGCTGGAGCGCGGCGTCCCTGCTAACTGCCAGTGAGTCCGCCGGTAAATCGCAGTGTCGATGTTGTCTGCAATTATTTTCAAAAGCGAAATGTGACTCTTGACTGTTTTCATTTTTTTTAAAACCTAGGGATGCTCAAGGCTGGACGCCCGCCCACCACGCTGCCTACAAAGGTCACCTGGCCCTCCTCAGGTTCCTGCTCCAGACCGGTCAGGCGGAAGTGAACTCCCTGGATTTCTTCAGCTGCACCCCGTTGCACCGCTCCTGCATGGGAGGCCACGCAGACATCACAGAGTTCCTCCTCCAGCAGGGGGCGTCCCACCGCGTTCGCTCCAGCTCCGGGCAGACGGCGCTGCACCTGGCGGTGGCCAGCGGTCACCTGGGCCCTGCTCGGGCGCTGCTCCACCACCTGGCCGCCCCGGACATCCGGGACTTCCACGGGTGGACGCCACTGCACTGGGCGCTGTTTGGAGGTTGGGGTGATGTTGCCGAGGCGCTGCTGGACCACGGTGCAGACGCGGACGGGTGTGGTGTTGGAATCGCCACAGCAACCAGTCCGCTGCAGCTGGCGGTGACGGCGGGCGATGAGGCGGGTGTGAGTCTCCTGCTTCGGCGCGGCGCCGACGCCAACCTCAAAGGCGCTAATGGCCGAACGGCACTGCACCTGTGCGCCCGGACCGCGGAGAAGAAGGTGATTTAAGGCAGTTAAGCACCCGAAGATGTATGGACTAACCACAAGAAAAGTAATAGCACAATTCTCCTTATTGGAGTTGCCACTCTGTGGCCAAAATATGAATGACTGCCTTAATGGTGGCGCCACCTTGAGGCCAAAATAGGGACTGAAATCTTTTAACCCAAAGAGAAGGGTAATGAAGGGCATTGGGCTATTGACAAGAAATAAAAAATAAGATTTAATCTTAATAAGATTTCTTATTTGCACGGTGTAAGAGAGCCTGTCAGATGTAGATTTTGCTAAGCATCTCTTTGCCCTCTTGGCTTTCAGCATGCCATTGGTGTGTTAAGCCAAGCGCACACAGGGCAGCAGATGGTATTTGTATTGGAGAAGCTTAAACCCCTGCTTGCATCTCCAAAACTCTATTTTAATCCATCCTCCGTCCCTTCCTTCTTTTATAACTTCTTCCTTCTCTAGAGGTACAAGGATATATAGTTACCAGCCTCTGTAAAAGTGATATTTACAGTAATACTGTCATTTTTCTGCAGTATTCTGCTTTGTTGTCTTTTGCATATATTACTTCCAAAAACAGAGAAAGCTTTCAGCCCCACTCCAGACGGGAGTCTCTCTCTCTCCAAAGGCACTGCCTGATCTGGGCTCTTCAGGTCTTCATTACTAGATCCGAGATTTGCATCTAGAAATAAGGATCAAGTTTCACATACCCTGGGTTTGGGTCCACCAAGTAATAAATACAGAAAGCTCCTTAATAAAACATATTTTTGTGCAATGCAAATTAAAATGCAGTTTACTCTTCACACTTCACTGTTATGAGAACACAGTAAAATACTGTTCCTTCTTTCTTGTATGTCAGATCCTGCAGCAGCTGCTGGCGTCCCGTGCAGAGGTTGGAGCGAAGGACGGGGATGGGGCCACCCCGCTGCACCTGGCTGCTCGCTGCGGCTCTGGGACGGTGGTGCATCTGCTGATCCTGAACGGGGCGGCGCTGGAGGACAGGGACGGCCTTCAAATGACGCCGCTGCATTACTCCGCCCTCGGGGACAACGGCGAGGCCGCAAAACTCCTGCTGCACTACGGAGCTTTGGTGAACGCTGTGGAGAAGCTGGGCAAGACGGCGCTCCATCTGGCCGCTGAGAGGGGCCACTGCAAGGTGGGGCTACTGAGCAACAACTAGGACCTCGTCTCATCTGAAAGATCATTTGATCCAACCAATAGGACATTGTTTGAATAAGTGACATTTTATTTTAAAAATCATTCACCATTGGCTCTTCTCTCCTGTAGGTCATCAGCATATTACTGCAGAAAGGTGCCAACCTAACTATCAGAACTAAGTGGAACGAGACGGCAGAAGACGTGGCTCGATCACACAACCAGTTTGCAGCGATTCAGCTGCTGCAGCAAGATCTTAAGGCTCCAGAAAAAGCACAGAAGCCGGGGTAAGCTAGCACAGCAAAGTGTTTAAGTACTGACTCTGATGATTACAGAATGACCACCTAATATGCTTTCATGTAAAATACATTGATTATGCTTTCTGCCTTTTTTTGACAGGCAGGTTTCAAGTTAAAGAGGAATATTTTAAGTGCAACTGCATTTAATAGTATAAGTGTTGTACAAAATAAATCTATTAAAAATCATACATTCTGATAATGTTTTTTAACCAACTTCATATCACATTTTGTGAGTGGTTTATCCACGCGTGTAGTGGATATGACACTGATATTGATTATTAAATGATCTACAAAGCTATAGCATTGGATTCATCAAGAAAACACTGGTCAGACATCATACTAACGCTGCTTAGTGTGTAGACAGTGTTGGTTTCCTTCTATTTTCCTAGCAAAAATGCAAAATGAGGGGTGGCTCAAGTACTGCATATATTAGATGTGCTTATTTCTATAATATAGTTCAGTGTTAAACACAATACCTTTTACTACAGCGACATCTGCCAGTGAAAGCTGTGCATGCACTCAAAATCCACTGACAATATTAATAGTTCTTGATACTCCACGTCGTCTCGTCTCTATATGCTTGTATATTGTTGAGATGACAATAACGTTGACTTTTGACAATAATAATATAATAATAATAAATAATAATAATAATAATAATAATAATAATAATAATAATAATAATAATAATAATGCATAGTAACTAACGATTTACAAATGTAGTTATTATTAGGCAGTGTTTATCTTATTTTATTGTTGCGCTTCACCATAGCAACCAGTGCGGAAGTAGGGCCTTTTGCGACAAGTTGTTGACTAAGTAGGGGGCATTTCCTTAATTATATATTTTTTTCAGTCCAAAATAGTTAATTTATTACCAATACCGAAGCTATTAGACGAAAAAGAAAATATTTTCTTTTTGAGGTGGCAAATGAGGTTTAAATATGGATTCCGTTGTAATCGCTTTACGGATTTTGGACACTTTGTCATTTACTGTGCCAGCTCTATGAACTGAAAACATTTTATAACTATTACATTTATTTTTTAACGACGCTAAGATGGAAATAAAAATCATGTGTTCTTGTTGCAATAAAAATATTTTTGCAACAAAACAATACTAGATGTCTGTGTAGGTTCTCAGTTCATGACACGATGAATCTGAGAGCTTGAATCGAAGGCATCTGGACTTTTTAGATTCTTGAAGGAAATTAATCTCTGAAGAAAGTGAAATTTCAGTCCAGTTGTATTCAATTCAAGCTCTCAAGATCACGATGTCCTGGACGGCTTAGAACCTACATACACGTCTGGTAATGTTACGTTTTCTTGCAAAAACTAATTACGTATTTTAATATGGATAAGTGAACTGCAGATAAGATTTCTAAAAATATTTACTGATTTATTTGATCGAGTCAAGCTTCTGAGAGTAGTTAAGTAAACTAAGTAGGGCGCAGGGAGTCCGTTTGGGACGCGCGCTTGACGTCACTTCAGTTCTTCTGCTCGTCACAATCGACTAACTTCCTGTGCACTGAGAACGCTGCTACGACGACGCAGGAGAGCAGCTCAACGATGGAGGCCGCGATGGCTACGGCTCCTGCCGCTTCGGCCGCCAGTGAGGGCATTCTCATCGGGGACAAGCTCTACTCGGAGGTCTTCCTCACCATCGACAACTCGCTGATCCCCGAAGAGAAGCTCTCCCCGACACCGTCCATGTTGGACGGCCTGGACCTCGACACCGAGACCGACCTGCGCGTCCTGGGCTGCGAGCTCATCCAGTCGGCCGGGATCTTGCTGCGCCTGCCTCAGGTGAGGCCTCAGAAATAACACAGAAATCTTTAAAAACAAATATTTAATAATCCTAGTTTTGGTACAGTGTAGACAGGGCTGCTACTGAATGTAAAATAAGTACATTAAAATATAAAGAGTATCAAAAGTCGTCACGTTTGTAGACCCGTGTTTCTGTGCTTTATTGGGATTGTAAACGTGTATTTATAGACAAAACAAGATATTTTTGAACACAGTAATTGCATTAAGAACATTTAATATGTGATAAGTACATAAAATATACAGTTAATTGAATTAAGAAGTAATGTCACGTTTATAGCCTCGTGTTGCTTGTATTTAATCAAAACAGTAAGCTCTTTTCACATAACATCTTTATCATTTCTATAATATTCATTCTAAATAAATTTCACTTATTAAATAGAACGTCAAGGTAGAATACTTGTCGTTTTTATACTATAGATATCAAATAAGCACGTATTATTATATAAAAATATGCACTCTTTAACACAGCCGTTAAATAAAGTTGCCCAAAATAATAATAAATATATGTATAAAGATAAATGGCTGTGGGGAATGGGTTACAGTGGATAATTAGTTTGTACGGGCCATATATAATATGCTGAAATAGTAATATTTTAGTGCTTTGAAGAAGAAAACAAATCTGAGGCGACTGACTGACGGACGACGTAAGACTAAGCTAATGTCACTTCAGCGTTGACTTCATCCGGACGACTTTACGTTTTATGATATTTGGTCTAAATATCTTTTTACTCGGTTTAACATGGCTAATAAGATTATATATTTATATGATGTATTTATGTGGTGCCAGAGTTTGACATTTGATTCTTTTATCGGATTTCACGTTTGTACAGGCTGCATTTAACCGGCTGGATAGACAAAAACAAAATGGCGGTCGTCGGCTCCCGCACCACTTTGGCGCCTTTTCTTCATCGAAATGTACGTTTTATTTTGTGTGTTTCTTTTCTCACAGGTGGCCATGGCGACCGGGCAAGTTCTATTTCATAGGTTTTTCTACTCCAAGTCGTTTGTCAAGCACAGTTTTGAGGTGAGTGTGTTTGGCACCTCTGATTCTAGATTAGCATGTTGGCTAGGCCCGGCTAACGACGCGCGTAACCATGACGTCTTTCTGACCGCCATATTGTTAGTTGCGCTCCTCGGCCGTGACGTCACCGCGTCTGTTAAAGGGACAGTACACCTATATAGAAATGTACCTTAATATATAAAGTGTACATCATCAAATAAACAGACAGTATCTCAGAATGGAAATCTCAGTCCTGATTTGTGAGGATAGGAGTATAAATATAGAACTTGTAGCTACTTCAAAAAAGTACTAATGTTATGGCAATTGTGATTGCTGTATTCCGTTAACGTTAATTGAGAAGCTCCTAGTTTATCACCTAGATGTACTGTAATCTGAAGTTTTTAGTGAACAGCAATCACAGTCTCTTCAGAAATTACCTGTCTAGTTATATTAGTACCCTACCACCAGGCCACCACCCCATATTTCTCAAAATTTAACAGTGATAAATTTTGCTACGTTGCATAATAAATAGATTTTAATGGAATATGTATTACTGTGTTATAGTCATCATTTATAACCAGCATCTTGATGGCCAATATCAGACCAGATGAAATGTTATACTTCCTGTATCTGGATATGTTTTTTGTGGCATGACAATATTACTGACAATCTGCCTCTCGTGTGTTCTTTCTTTCCTTCAGATTGTTGCCATGGCCTGTGTCAATCTGGCCTCGAAGATCGAAGAAGCTCCGCGCCGGATACGGGATGTCATCAACGTCTTTCATCATTTAAGGCAGATTAGAGGCAAGAGGTAGGCATCGCTCATGCTTTTTTGGTCTTCTTCTAAACTGTCAATATTTGTTACTTGTGCCAACAACCTCCCACCTCAACAGATTTTTGTTTTATTTGGGTAACATTTTTAACCTCATCTGTTTTACATAACCGAATCAGGTACACTTTCAACATGTTAACCACAAATAGTCTTGTGCCTTTGTTGTTGTTCTCAGTAAAATTGTCCAGATTTTTTTTGTTTGAGTGCCTTTTTGTTTGAATTATGTAATGAAAAATTCCATGTTAAGGATTTTTCACTGTCATAATTGCTAGTTGAGTTAATTTAAACCAGTACAGTGCATCTTAAAGCTGCTGAGAAGTGTTTGAAGTAAGATTTGAATACGGGCTGGGGGTAAATTTTGGGTGATAGAACTGTTGACGTGAAAAGAAGGGCGCGGTATTAACTTGATTTCTTTTTTCCCTTGCAACCAACTAACAGCGACCAGCTACATTTACCAAAGCCTGGGTGATGTGGAATGGTACGTAGAAGCAGTCGACCTGGCAACAGTGAGCGAGGTGTCGCTGCCCCGGCCCCCGCTCCGCTCCCCCGGGAGGAGCCAGTGGTCTGAAAGCGGTCACTGGGAATGTCGGGGACGACAGGTTGGCCGCTGGTCCCTCAGCGTCTGGGTGACTCCTGTATCTCAGTTTAAAACTTGCTTTGTCTCTGCCCAACACAGGTGACGATTTGTTTTGTTGCTACCGTTTGTTTTATTTTATTTTATTTTTTTCTTTTTGCTCAAGATAAAAACCACCTCACGTCACAGCTTTCACAGAAACCCCAGAGATCTACACCATTAGTGTTAGCTTTATATCTGCTCTCTATGCACTGTGTCAACACTGCACTCTTTATTTGTTGAGTTATTTTTCTATTTCCCCCATCTTTTGCAACCCCACACTGCTTTATTTTTATTTTTTGATTGAGTCATAGGTAAGAGTGAAACTTTGAACTCTAGTTGCCAACTTTGGCACAGTTTGATTAATTGATTACAGATTTAAGCCCGTATGTCATTTCTATCTTTGTTACAGTTTGTGTTTAGGCTTTTTTAAGCATGTTAGGCTCTCAAAGCAGATTCTATCTTGTACAGATATGTGTAGGCTAAGTTTTACACCACAAAATAGTCTTTGTCAGCCCCGTACTTTTTAGCCAGTATGTTTTTCAGAATTAAGGAAAGAGCTCAAGCAGAATGCTTAGAAAAGAGTAAATTTTATTCTTTTTGAAAATACTTATTTTTCATGTTCCTATTTGAAATCTGTTCTTTACACATTTCTTGCAATTTCGTGAAACACGAATCTCTTGACGGCATGAAAAGGATCAAAGTGACATTTTTATTCATTTTATGAATGGTAGGTGGAATAGTTGCATGTATATATGACATTTGACTGATATCAGCATTGCTTTGTTTGTTGAAATGCATTTAGAACTTGTTAAAATCTGTGTAGCCAGTCTGAAGCAGACCAGTATCTTCAGGACATTGTTTTGTTCTGTTGCCGCAGTCTGTAAGTTAGAGTTTGAGGATCTTGTTGATTAAGAATCTGATTGAATTTTGGGTGTCGTGTTCCACTGTTGTCATGTCTTGACAAGTATGATTTAGTATATAAATGTATCTGCTGTCGGAGTAGTGATCGATTCTGTAAATTTCTGTGCCAAAGCTTGGTCCATCTCTGTGGATCTCTCACGTTTCTGACGAAGCTGTGATGTGCGGGTAGACGTTTTGCGTCCCGTTGATTTTTTTTTTTATTTTTCAAAAAAAAAAAAAAAAACCCTAGCGGCAAGACCAGAAGTCTTCTACTGAAGTTACAGGAGTCAAAACATGGACCTGTTGCCTTTAGTTGGTTGGAAGGGGGAAAATAAATCTTTTTGTTTAAAGAAAAATTGGGGCAAAGAAACAAAAAGGCACTCTTGTCTTTTGTTTGCTGAATGTTTTTGAGGTGGGGTGGTGGGGAGGGGGAAGGTTGTGGGGGAAACCACTTTACTTGAAATTCCTTTATGAATCAGGAGCGCCAGTCCGCTGATCCTCGACCAGAACTACATAAACACCAAAAACCAGGTGATCAAAGCCGAGCGGCGCGTGCTGAAGGAGCTGGGCTTCTGCGTACACGTTAAACACCCGCACAAGGTGAGTGACACGCTTTTCTTCACCACTTCAGGACAGTTAGGATCGCAGGTTAGAATAATCCAATTTTAGTGCTGTCCGATATGGCTTCAAATCGTCATTGCCATTAGTCGAACACAGAAGAATGTGAGGTGGTTGGTTCTGATCAGTTTGCCCTGAATGTGTGAGAAACGCCTTCTCTCCGCTGACGCACTGTATATGTGGTCAGGCTCAGCTGCAGCTGAGGGAAGCAACATCTGCGTGCAAAAATACAGCATCGTTTCGAGGTCAAACCGCACCTAACGGCTGCTCTGGTTCTCTTCCAGATCATCGTGATGTACCTGCAGGTCCTCGAGTGTGAGAAGAACCAGACTTTGGTCCAGACAGCATGGTGAGTTTGCAGTCTCACTCTGAAATAAGAGTCTGGTGTAAACCAGACGACTCTGAGGGAAAGCGTACGCTGTGCGATTGTAATTCTAAACACTCCAGACCTCCCGGCTGAAGCGGGTGATGGGCCCTGAGCCAATCAGGGGTGTGTTTCCCAAAAGCATAGTGTAGTGTAATGTGGTTAACAACTATGCTCTTGGGAAACGCACCCCTGAGCGGTGGGCAGTTTTACTTTCCTTTTACAGTTTTACTTTACGAAAAATCTGATTTTGCTGTCAGCTTTCATTCAACATCTAGCAGCTAGTGTGTTTTCAGGCATCGTAACTTTTTAAAGATCATTGATAAGCTCTGTCCTTATCAGTATTATTTGTTGTAGTGCGGAAATTACTAAATCATTATATTTCACGTATTTCTGACCAGCTCTGATACGAATTAAGACACTAATTTATGAAGCGTTGTACAGACATTTCTGATTTTAGTTTCAGGTCACGGTGATTTGATTTGAGGCTGCAGTTAAACTAATCAGGTGCTTAAAGAAATCTTAATTCTGCTCTTAATTTAATCTTCTTTTTTTTTTTTTTGAAAATGAGCATTCTGGTAAAGTACCAGTCTGTTAAAAATCTTAAATTGACCAATAAAATCTTAAACACGACCAAAACATTTTGGTCAAATTATTCAGCCTGAAACCTAGATATGGTCAGCTGTAAATAGAGCTGTGCGATATGACCAAAATCTCAAATCCCAGTTTGTCGTATTATGTCTAGGTAACGAAAAATATCACAATATAGTATACAATATGTCTTCTTTAAATCCTGTAAGGCATGTTGTCAACATTGCGAAATCTTGAAATAAACCCATGTTTTAATTTTGACGCCCTATATATTTCGCCATATCGCACAGCCCTACTCTAAAGAACTGTAGTCGAACATGAAACATCTTGAGGAATTAAGGAGTGTTTAGTTGGTATTAATATTAGATACGTCCGTCAAAAAGAGTTCTCAGTACTTGTTCAAAATTTGTCGTCAGATTCTTTCTTTTTTTTGGTTTATTTACACAATCAGTCCAGTAAAGTGCAACTTCCTCAAATCCCTCCTTCTGCATGAGAAACTATAAATATCCAGGTCTTAACATACATGCAACAGGAGAACTGAACAGTCCTCGACCTTGTAGCATCATCGCACAGCGTACGCCCACCTGCCCTAAATGCACCGCGTAATTTGCTCCCCCCCCCCCCCTTTTGACACCCAACTGGACTTGTTTCCCCCCTTTTCATCTTGAGTCTGTAACTTGAATGAATAAAGCTGAAAACGTTGAACGTAGATCTCAGTTTAACTTTGTCCTTTCTCTCTACTCTTTGATTAAAGGGTAGTCCATGATGGTAAGTGTCATAAAGAACCTCTGAACTCTGCTCCTCCAACCACATGACCCCAGGAATCTTCCCCCTCTCATTGGCTGCCCCCCCTCCCCACTCGTCTCGAGCGGGCCAATCCAGCCAGAGAATCACTGAAGGGGGGCCGCGTTTCCATCCGCCAACGCCAACTCGTTTTCTTGGGGGGTTTCCAAAAAACAGGATTTGTAATGTCTTTCCCTTTATCAACTTTGGAACGCTAGAACATGATTTCTACACTCGCGTTGGTTTACAAGTAGGTACTGAGCAGTGTGTTGTATATTTTAGGGTTTTATTTATTTTTTTTAGTGTAAATGACATTCATGCTTGTGTGTTCACACTGACCTGGTTTCTAGAAATGTCTTCCAGGGATCGCCGTCCTGCTAAGGCTTTGCCTCCGAGGATTTGTTTATTTTCTTCTGAGCAGCAGAGTAACGGTTTATGCAGGTTTTGGTCGTTGTGGGGGTGCTATAATCACAACGAAGGGAGAAAACCGCTCAGCTGCAGATTTTTAGGAAATTTAAATGGGTAGCTCTTCCTAAAACCATTTAATCCAAGTTCCCATTTATCGATCAGGACTAGGGCTGTGTGATGTGACCAAAATCCCAATATGTCATATCTCGATAATATGTATAACATATATGTTTTCTGTAAATTAAGGAGGACCTTCACAAGCAGACTCGTCTGTGTGCTCAAATCTGCCTACACACACTCAAAACTCAATGTGCTCACATGGAACGCCAAAGGTGCCACAATTTTTCTGTATTTTTATGCAGTTGATAGTAAAACACTCATTTTTAAAAGTTTTATTCATTGAAAACAGCTATTTTTGCGAAGCTCTAGTGACTTTGTGCCGTAAAATGACTGTGGATTTTACAGAGCTCTAGTAAGGTGCCTTTAAGGCGATTTGTGGCACTTTTGGCGTTCCGTATAGCTGAGCGTTGAGGGTGCACAGACAAGAGTTTGCTTGCGAAAGTTCCGCTGTGCCCTCAGAATTAAGGCCCAAATTTAACCTCATAGTATTTTCTGTGTCTACATCCACACGGCACCATGGTGAGTAGTCACCAAACTCTCATGCGAACCATCAAACAACATCAGTGTATTTTGCGGCGATGGACGTTTTAATTTCGTCATATCACACAGCCCTAATGATGACTACATGATGTCTGGTCAGTTGCTGAGTTTTCAGGTCGTATCATTGCTCCTTTTACCCGTTTTTGTGTCTGTTTAGAGCTCCCATTTTCTGTGCTTCATTCGGAATCTCATGCCCTACGCCCTACATATGACCCTTCAGGCTTAATCGTGCCCTCCACCTTCCGGCGCATGCTGACTTTGTGTCACATTTTTTGCCGCCAGCAGTTTGCCCATTTTTCACACCCCCAAACTTCATCATCAGCTTCCTGCAGCGGTCGCCAGGTCCGTCGCTTTTCCGGCAAATGCTGAAAAGACGGGATCGGGCCTCTTCATCGCAAACCCGTGCCGAATTCCCTCCTCTTTTCATTTTGCATGCGTCCGTCATGACGTTTTAACTCGTACACGAGTCTGGTGCATGTGCAGCTCCAGTAAGTCTGCGTCTGAGTATTTTGTAGCTGTTCTTCACCTTTATTTTCCTTCGGCATTGACAAATGCGAACGCGCCCTCCTCCTCCTCCTCCGTTCTGCATGTCTGCCTAAGTTGCAAATGTGGAGGAAGCCAGAGTTGAGAGAGAAACTAGAGAATGGACAAAGCTAAACATGATTCTATTTCAGCTTGTCTTGAGCAGCTCTGCATCATGTTGGGGGTGGGATGTGTGTGTGTGTGTGTGTGAGGGATGGTGGGGGACGGTGACTGGAGATGAGGGAGACGTGGCAATGTTGGGCTTCACCTTGTGTGTTGCAGGAACTACATGAACGACAGCCTGCGCACCAACGTCTTCGTGAGGTTCCAGGCCGAGACCATCGCCTGCGCCTGCATTTACCTGGCGGCCCGAACGCTGCAGGTACCGTGCGGTACTCTCACACATCATCCATGCGTAGTGCCTAGTACCGCTTTTCCACTGGTGCTGAAGTCGGTAGAGGAGAGCGGACGGGAGTAGAGAAGGTCTAAATTTGGGAATGTGGTTCAGGACCGGTGGTGGTGGTAGAGACTAAAACCCTAGATTTGTGAACTCATAAGGAGCAGGTGTGAATTAAAACCTGGGAGACGCCTGCCGTTGCCCACCGCCCCGTTTACTACGGACGTCTATAGAGGACACAGGTCATCATTTTTGTCTTTTTATCTTGACAAAACAAAAGTCGTTTTCTTGAATTCTCGAGTCGTCCTCGATATGATAATTAACAACACACTGTAGTTTCAACTTGTGGAAGTCCATAATCCAAGTAAAATCTGATGTTTCGTCTGTGGCGATGGTGGGGAAATTCCACGTTGGACGTAAATTAGATGCGATTTTGAGAAAACAACTTTAGTTTTGTTTAGATGACAAGGAAAATTAAACCGCAATCTTGAAATAAGTTTTCTTGAGATCATGAGAAAAATGTGATAAAAAGAAAAATAACGTTGATGCCTCTGATGTGTCCTCTGCCGACTTCCGAAGTCAGAGTCTTGACAGAGAATCTTAACCATCCCTGCTTACTTACATCCTCGATTCAGACAGTTCAGTGAAAAGTTCATAATTTATCACAGTCAGTAAAGTTTAATATATAATTTTGAAAATGTTTTGTGAAGTTTTAGATTCTTATGGCAGTACTGTGTAGCTGTGCTCCGTTTTGCTTTACGAACACAGCGATGTTGGTTTCCCTTTGTCTCGTTTTGACTGAATCTCTCATCATGGCGTAGATTCCCCTGCCGTCTCGGCCGCACTGGTACCTGCTGTTTGGAGCTACGGAGGAAGAGATTAAAGACATCTGCATCACCACACTGAGGCTCTACACCAGGAAGAAGGTAAAGCCTTGCTCACTTTGCTGCTCATACTTTGTTTTGGTGTTTTAAGACCCTCTTAGGAGCGAAACAGAAGTTGAACAGTCTCCAGCGTCTCCTGCTATTTTGAGATTGTTGAGCCTAAAATGCCTGACTTTGCGACAGCTTTTCTACAAAAAAATTGCAATGAAAGTTTGTATTTTTAGGTGTTTTGTTGCTATAAAGTTGCGGGAGCAAGTCAAAGTTTGACGTGATTCACAGATTCATGATCCTCTTCGCGTATGTGTAGCCGTCGTGACCCGCACTCGTCTTTTCCTGTCGTTTATTTTTCCCAATAAGAAACCATTGGTTTTTTTCCCCATTAAGAATACATGGGATTATGGCACTCAAGCTTTTCTTCACCTGTTTTCACACGACAGTTCTTACGCCACCTCACTGACCACACATCTCAATCTGTTTCCACCTGCACTCGTCAGTTTCTACACACCCAGTTTTCACGTCACTTGAGCAGTCACGTCGACGCATTTCTATAAACGTGTGACGTGAGTGTGTGTATATATACTGTACACCGATTTTTATTTATTTATTTTTTTGCTATAATCCCAATTTCAGAATGCCTTTTCTGCGACTTCTAGTTGCTCCCTTTTTTTGGGGAACCCCCTGCTCGTGTGTTTAACCTCCCGCTCTTTCTATCCCCCCGCCTTCCCTCAGCCAAACTACGAGCTGCTGGAGCGGGAGGTTGAGAAGAGGAAAGTGGCCCTGCAGGAAGCCAAGCTGAAGGCCAAAGGACTGAATCCGGACGGCACGCCGGCGCTCTGCTCGCTGGGCGGATTCTCACCCGGATCGAAACCTGGTACTGCAAACGGCAGAGCTCTCACTCTCTAGCCATTAGTTTCTCCCTCGGCTAGGGCTGGACCACATGAGCTCAAATCGATATTGTGATTAATGAATCATTTTGCCTACATTACGATCGATTGTTTTTTCTCTTTTATAGTTCATCTTGTAGTGTTCATATGCTCCACTATTAAAACGCATCTTAGTGATTCTAAAATAATCAGAGAACGAAGGCATGTGACCACACACATTAGGGGACAGTAGATGAATACACGCGGGGGAATGTAGTAACACAGTCAGCCAGAATCGTTGTAAGCAACACTATGCTAGTTCCTAAAGTAGCTACCAACTCTGCTTTTGGGAAACGCACCCCTGGGCAAGGTGATGTCGATTAGAGGTTCTGAATGTTAGTTTTAGTTAATTTAATCTTAATTAGTCTCAGCACTAAATTATTTAGACCGCGCAGCGTGGAGTGTAAACCCGGCTGCTTTATTTTTCTTCCACCAGCTTCTCCCAACGTGATGAAGGTGGACGAGAAATCTCCCAACCCTCAGGCACTGAAAGCTGTGAAAAAGGAGCCGGAGGATCGGCCTCAGGGCTCCAAGAGTCCTCATAACGGGTGAGTTTCCTCCTGCACACACACACACACACACACAGCGGTTTGTTTCCACCTCTTCCTTACACTGTTTTGGTGCTCAGCTACTTCCACAGTTTTTGTCGTAGAGACATTGTTCATGGTTTAAAACGTGTAGTTCTCGTTGAGGTAGATGCAGAAATGTTCACTGTGACGTTATGCAGTTGACGATTTTTCTTTAATGGGGAAGCGTTCAGCTGGTGAGGGAAAGTCGTTTTTGGCTAAATATTTCAAACGGCAGACTTTATTTCTCCTGTGTATATTTCCATTACACATTTCATTCCCATCCACAGCTTTTTGTCTGTTTTGTGCTTCTTTTTTTTCTTGTTTGTCGTCTTCCCCAGCGGGGTTCATTAATGCTTTTCTCACCTGTTTGTGTCCCCAGTCTCAGGAAGGAGAGTAAACTGGCCCGGAACAGCCGGAGCAGGAGCCGATCTCGCTCGAGAAGCCGCTCACGTTCCAGATCACGCTCTCCCAGACGACAGTGAGTAACTCTGAAACCTGCAGGCTAAAGCTGTGTGCTGTGCTACATGCAAGTTCAGCCATTTTTCCTTTTTCCACTATTTGTGAGAAACCCCTTTGTGTTCAGTGTTGCTGAGTGCATTATGAACGGTCCTGTTTGCATCAAAAATCCGATTACATTAGGATTTGTTATGTGATAACTCTTAACCTTAATCCCCTTGCTGCAAAAAAAGCAATCGCATTTGAATTTTGTGACAATGCCTTGTGATCTATTGAACTCAGACTCGGTTTGAAATCATATAATTTCAGTTTGCTGTGAACCTTTAAAATAAAATACCCTTTGTAAAAAATTATACAGGCAATTTTGCATTTCCATTCTGATCTGAAAGCTTTTTTTATTTGAGTCCCAGCATCCACAGTATCTTCTGTAACCCAAGGTGCCAAAGCGCCACAAGTCCTTTTTGGTTTGTGTAAATGATGGATCAGTGGCCGGGCAGATGTGAATCTTTTCACGTTTATGAATCAACTTCTTTTTCGGCTCTCTTCCAGTTACAACAACCGGCACAGCCGCTCGGGCACCTACAGCTCCCGATCCCGCAGCCGCTCGCACAGCCGCAGCAGCCCATCCCCCCGTCGCCACGCCAACCACGGCCCCCCCTCACCTCTGCTGCCCCACCTCAAGTCCAAGCAGCGCGCAGAGGAGCTCAAACCCCACAGCCGCCACGCGCACAAACGCAAGCGCTCACGCTCCACCAGCAAGCCCCGCGACCGGGAAAGAGACAGGGATCGGGAACGGGAGCGAGGATCGGGCGACGCCAACGCCACGGTAAGCAAAAAACATCGGCACGAACGAGGAGGAGGCAGCGGCGGCGGCAGCGGGCACCATCACCGAGACCGGCGAGAACGCTCGCGCTCATACGAACGCTCGCACAAGAGCAAACACCACAGCAGTAGCAGCAGCGGTCACTCCAGCCACAGCCGCCATCGCCGCTGAGAACAGTGAGTGTGTGAGAGTGTGTGTGTGTGTGTGTGTGTGAGTGCGAGTGTGTCGGAAAGGTCTGAGCGATTTGATGTTATTTTTTTGACCTCATTTGAAGAACCCCTTTTAAGTTGAAATGTACAGCGAAGGACTCGAAGCCACACGTTGACGGCGTAAGAACGCATAAACGACGACGGAAAAACCAAACGCTTTGATTTATAAAAGCAACCGCCGACTTATTTAAAAAGAGTTTCCAGGAGAGAAGTCGAGACTTTGCACATCGATGTACTGCAGCGTTTACGGACGTTTGCTCTCGTGAGGGACGAGTTCCCTAGAAATAGAAGCATATTTTTTTTAAACATCAGGATACGGACTTTTCTTTGGACGTGTAGAGTTTGTTACACTGGTTGCGGTCAGCACATGTTCACGTCGGGTTTTTACTCAATAAAAAGGTGACGTATTCACTCTGCGCTGGTCTCCGTTGTTGTTGAACAAGAAGCGCGCAAGCTGTCTTTCCTATTGCTCTGTGTTTCTATCTAAACGTCTGCACCCGCTTCTCACATGCCCACCACCACATCACCTTTCTTGAGATTACACACACCTCCAGGCTCATCTTCCCCGTCTCGGTCGTCTCGAGGCCAAGGCTGGGTGTGAAGACGACTTTTGCAGCGCTGTGCTGCTGCTCGAGGGGTTACTGCAGTAACCCGAGACCGGGGCGGTGAGGGCATCGGGACGAGAGGAGCGGTCCACCTGTCGCAACCCCAACACCTGCTGTTTAGCCTGGGAGAGAGCCGCCGTCAACTCCTCCCGCTCCGCACACTCCCTCCTCACCGTCTCCTGCAGCAGAGTGTTCTACACACACACACACACACACGGATGTCGGTTATAAAAGAACACAACTCTGCTCCAGCACATTGACACAAACCTCACACACTCCCCAGGTGGCTTGCGCGCGCCACATGACCACGGTGTCTTTTAGAAATAGCTGTGTGTGGAAACAGCGCCACCCTGTGGCCATGTGCGGGAACTGCAGCAGCACTGCCGCTACAGTATCTTTCTCTGCACGTTACTCACCTACAACAGGAACAATCAGTATCATATATTTAAAATATAATCAATACAGGAGCTTATTCCAAAAATCTATACAGTTCATTATATTGTTTGTGTGTGTGTGTGTGTGTGTGTATATATATATATATATGCACATACATGAAGTAAAATAAATCTATATGGTGATGTACTTATTATTTCTAAATAGTTATAATAAAAGTAATAAATATAATGATATAGCCTTATAAGTTATAGTTTATGTTTCTCATAAATAATTACATGTATTCTATTCTGACATTAAAAGGTGAAGAGATGTTATTTTATCCCGTTTTCTTGCTGTATGATTGTGGCCCTGCGTCGCGCTCTACAGCACTGTAATGTACAGAGTGATGGTGTTGCTTGTGCAGGAATGGAAGTGTGACGAGTGGGTGCTGACCTCCTCCTGCAGGGCGGCGCTCTCCACACGCAGCTGCTGCAGCTTTCTCAGGGTCTTCTGTAGCTCCTCATCCTCCTCCTGACGCTCACGCACCGCAGCCTGCTGCTGCACCGTCGCCAACGACAACGACAGAGCACGCACCTGAGAGAGAAGAGAAAATATTACTTCCCTACAACTGGAGAATCTACAACATTATCACAACATTGTGTTAATCAGTCACACACACACACAGTCATAATGTGTACATACAAAAAGCAGACATTCATACAACACACACATTCATTCAGCACAGCACACACATGCTAACACATTCATCTAACACACATTCATACAACACACACATTCATC
>JAVGVS010000979.1:0-48791 GCA_032718565.1 Distichodus sexfasciatus
CAAATATTATGTTTTACCTTAAATATGGTCAATAATAATAATAATACTAATAATAATAATAATAATAATGAAACCTTCAATGGCCACATGCAATTTGAAATTCCAGGAAGTGTGGCTGCTTAATGCTTCTGGAAGGTAGATGCGTTAAAAGCCTGCTAAAAAAGGAAACAACGTGGTCCCTCTAAATAGCCTCCATTGCATGGGAGTCCACATGACATCTAATAATTACCTCTGGTAGCTGGGAGCCAGTAACAAGACGGTTGTGGCACAGCGGGAAAGTGGCATTAGAAGAGCCACTTAGAGACACTTGGTGAAAAGAACCATGTAAGAGGCACAGAGCAGCTCTCAACAAGAGTCCTGAATTGGGAAAATAACACAGCAAAATCAAACTTTTCAGACAGTTCCATCATATTATTTGTTCACTTTTCACACAAGCACTAATGTGGCAAGCCTTCATATACATCCAAATGTAGCTTGATTAGAGTGGAAAAATGCTGTGATCTGCAGTGTCAGTGCTGCATCCAGTGTAGAGGAGAAACCGCAAATAAAGCCATAACAATTAGAGCAGTGGGTTCAGATGGTGATGTAAAGTCATGACGCAGGCGGATTGATGTGGCTGTGTGTCATTTGGATGTAGGAGTGATTACAGACTAAGTCACTTGCCTATAGTGACCAGCTATTCTTGATGACCATTCGGTCAGAACTAAGCTCCAAATGACTCAAGCAATGACTCATGTGGCATCAAACCAGTCAGGGTGCTAGTGACTGCAATTGAGGCTTTGTTATCCTCTTTCTTCCTGTTTCTATTCCCAAACCAGGCATGTGGTACAGAGCAAATATCAGAAAAATCTGTGATGCTCAGATTATTTGCTAACCGATTAAATGTAAGAAGATTTGAACCTCAACCTAAAGTAGCTCAATATCATCATTCAGACTGGATGATTTAAAATGTTAGATAGCATGAACCCTACAATATTCAATATCATTTGTACCATGTCAAAGCTAGCAAAAATTGTCTAACTAATCGTCATGGAAATGTCATCCCTTAAAGCTACTTTGACAATCTCACACCTTGTAGTCAGGCATGGCCGACAGATGGGACACATCTTCAGCCTTAATCAACACATCACTGTGTCTCTTTTTCAGATGCTCCCAGCAACAGGCAATTCCAGACACAGCATCTGTCTGCGCGCACACACACACACACACACACACGCACACACACACACACACACACACACACAGGTACTTTCTCAGTTTCTGATAATGAATAGAAGTATATAATGCTACACCTAACCCTACCCCTAACCCTAAGTCTAAGCTCATTAAAGAACAACCTTTCAGTAAACAAGTGAGCTTATTTAGTGTGCATATTTAGGGTAAACCAGGTTTACATTTCACTACATGTCATACTTGTATAACTCTATTAGAGATGGGCCGATACCACTTTTTTATGTCCGATACCGATATTGTAAATTTGAATATCTGCCGAAACCGATACAAATCCGATACAGTCACAGTCTTTTTTAACCATAAAATAATGCTTCAAAATGTCTGATTACATGACTGAGATTATTGTTATGTTTAAAGAAATGCTTGATTTACATACTGTTTTCCTAACTGAAACAATGTAGTCAAAGTCAAGTCAAAGTAAACTTTATTGTCATCTCTGCTATATACTGTACAGATACATAGAGAGATGAGACGACGTGGCTCCAGTTTAAACAGTGCAGTAGGAAAAAGGGAACAAAGAACAATTAAGGCACATGGAATATTAAATATAACTTTAAACTAGAACTAGCATTAGAATTAGAAATAGAGGTAGATAGAGAGACAGTTTGGATGCAGTATTACCTACAATGTGGAATTGACTTGTTCACTTTTACACTGGATGTGCAAGGAGTTGGAAACAGTTATAGTATGAAAAAGAATTCTAATAATAATTGTAATAATTACACACACATATGCTAACTTATTTGTTCTCAAAAATTGTCATAGACATTTCATAAATATTTCTTCTTTCTTATTGATTACACTATAACATTATAAAATTGAAAAAAATTCATCAATTGAAAATGAAATACTGAAGTTTGTCATTTTTAACCAATTTGGCCTATAAAATGAGCTGCTTCTGCAGAGAACTAAATTTCCCACAATCCTCTGCGCGTGCCCCGGAATCGCGTCACAATGATGCGCGCTGTGCGCACGTTCCAGAATAAACGATGGAAAATCTATGGGAAAATCTAAATAAATGGCAGAATTGTGAGTAGAACACTGGTTGTTGTGGTTACTTATCAGCTAAAATATGGTTTATGTCTGTAATAAAGGGGACATTTTGACCGAACTGGAGCATTTCACGAGTAATGGCGCTCATGCGCACAGTCATTAACACAGTGCACACATTTACATTGTGAAAAATGTCATTTATGCGTTTTTATGTATTTACTTCTGTTTTAATGCACGGAACATCTCACAAATACTTTCACATGCAGAGGGAATAGGTCTCATCTTGATTGCGCGACTAAAAACGTTGTGTCACTATTAAGCGTCCTTGTGAAATACAAGCGGAGCTGCTCTAGCGAGTAAAATGAAGTAAACGAAGCTTCGATTCTAGAAAAAAAGCCTCGTCCTTTGTAATAGAATTATTCAAGATATTGGAACAATCGTTTCAGCTCTACTTTACCGCAGTGCCACTTCTCATGCATAACGAATTGAGTGTACATGCATTTACAGATCGGCTCCATAGAATGGCCTAATGCCACCGATACCCGATCCAGCCTTTGAGCCGTTATCGGACTGATACCGATCCACATATCGGATCGGTTACATCTCTGAACTTTATATGTATGTGCCTAGTAAAAGATGTCAATGATCTTAAGCCTTGCATATAGCCTTACAATAAGGATGGATATCAACTGGATATATAGTACTTGTTTCTTTATATAGATGCTTTTTTCCTAATAGACACTGTTTAGGTTATCATTTATTTCCCTTCCATTGTGAGGGGGCAAACATACACAGATTTTTAAAAACTCAAGTGACTTTCACAGGTTTTGTCCCCCCACTGTTGTCACATGGTGTGTAGGCATGACACAGAGTTTTGGCACCAACGCAAGCTTCTTTTTATTAACATGCAAAACCAAAACACACTCGATGGCCAGAGCCTACAAACTGAAATGTCTTCAAACACAGAGCATGCCAACATGGGGTAGAGGAACAGTGGACTGATGAGACAAATGGGATAGACAGGGCTAAATATTGAACTAACGAACTAGAAACAAATGCAAACACTATATAGACTGACTAAAACTAAACAAGATACTTAACACTAAACCAGTAGATGAACAGGACTAACTGGAGGAGGGGACTAAACTGGGACCAATGAAGCAAACACATCAAGAAACTAAGAACCAAGGACTAAGCAAACTCAGGTGTAACCAATAATGAAGCAACGAATAATTACACTAATAAACCAATCAGGACATGGGGTATAAGAGGTATAAGTATAACAGAGTATATGTGAGCATGCTTTGTAATTACTTTCTAAAAAATCTAATTTGAATACTTTAGTTTCCTAAGACCCTTTTTTGCTGAGTATTTGTGTTAATTAATTCCTTTTCCCACACATATGAGGCAATCGTTTTTACTTAACCCATAGTTTTATTCCCACATTTCATTGTGAAATTGGTCATTGTTCTATTTGTTCACATACATGTATGTCCACAGTTACAGTTACAGTACATCTTCCATATTTAGCAGACAATTACCAGTCATGTTGCCAAAATGAATGTTTCTGCAAAGCTTTTGTAATCCAGCAAAAGGCAATAATAGAGTTCTGCATTTTGTCCATGAACTACTACAAGCTCATTATAAAAAAATTAAAATAGTTATGTTTTCTAAATGAAAGCTAATATAAATAAGATTACAACATTAATAATTCAGTTACAACATCCAGCATAACAAATCTACATCATGAAAAAAAAAACATGCATCCAAAATGTCATTTCATGTCCTTGAGTATTTAAATGAAGCTGAAACAATAACACAATTTCAAATAAAACAATTAAATAATTGCACGGATTGGATCTGGTGGGATTCAGCATTATACTGTTTACACTTCCATTTCTTTCAGCCTCTTGTTTTTTGTACACCTCAAAATTAACTGAGTTACTGAAATGCAGTCAGCTTCCCTATAACAGGAATTTATGAAATATGTATTTCCCTTAGTGGCTCTCAACATGATTTGTGCATCCCTGAGTAATTCACTCATTTGAGATAAATGGTAAATGGACACCAAGTAATGCAAATTCATATTTACATCTGTCCTTTTAGATGACAAACAAACTTCAATAATACTTATTTAGCCATGAACATTGTCACAGGACCTCATCAGCATACTGTTGACTGTGTCTTTGACGAGCGGTAATGGGAAATATAATGACCTTTTCAAATCAACTGCACAGGTTAAAATGAATTACCTTACATTAGCATCCAGCAGAAGTTACACAACTTCTAAGACTGCTTGGTAAATGTAATTATGTTGATAACCGAAATCCAGTTAGAGCACCTGTTCAGATATTCTATTACCAATTCCTCAAATGAGACTATCGCTAACAAATTAACATTCCTAGCTTATTGTGAATCATATCATAACAGTGATTCTGCTGAGACATCCTAGAAAATTGGAGGTGTGGGTGCTGTTGCTGTAATGATTGACTTTGAGACCAGATGAGTGGTATTATGCATTGTCAGAGGAATGAGGAGAAAGTGCATTATGTTTGACTTTCATTTAAATAATTTAAAATTATATTATAAAGTCTATTTAATTGACTTCATGTAATGGACTTTATATACTGTACTTTCAAATAGACTGAAAAGAGCTGTTAATAAACCAATATGCATAACATCACTTATTTTTATTTAGGATTATTATATTGCTCACCACTTCTTATCTAATCTATGTTATGTCAACCTTAGTACCTTAACATTCACAGTTACAAGTGGGGTGAATCAGAAAATAAGAGTTTACTATCTTCTTTTTTGTTAGTCTTCTTTTTGCCTGTTATATATGGGGAGAAAAAAGTAAAAAAATAACATAAAGAGAGGAACAAAACAGTTTTTCCATTATGTTTTTACAGACCATTCACAGTCCATTAACCATCAAAGCAGAGGCTATGCAGAGAGTTTCTAGTTCTGGGAGTCACCATCACAGAGGACCTATCCTGGGTTGACAACACAGTACAGACACCAGTAGTGGGCAAGGTACTACAGCGCCTCTACTGTCTAAGACAGCTAAAGAGAACTAACCTCCCTCAGAAGCCGTTAATCAGCTTTTATAGCGTGACAGCCTGGTACTCCAGCTGAACCAAAGACCTCCTGTGAATCGTAAAAACAGCACAAAAAATTGTTGGCACCAAACTACCAACGGTAGAATGAACACATGCTGTTTGAGAAGGGCAAAAAACATAATTAAGGACATCACTCAGCTGGGAGATAATTTCTTTGAGCTTCTTCCATTAAGCATGGCCAGAAGACTAAAAAGTAGCTTTTTCCCCAACTGTTATAAACTGTTTACAATAAAAGGGATGTTTTCCACCTGTTTTGCATGGTGCTTTTGTTCCGTGTTTTATACCAGTAGGCGTGCTGACAGTATGACAATAATTAAGTACAACTATTTTTAATGGTTGTATGACATTTTTTTTGTTATTACATAGAGATTTGCCTTCTACAAGTACATATTTTGACATTTTTACTACCATGTATGAAATATGCTTTGTCTTTCTTGTAGCATAGTGTATCATATACTTTTCAATCTAAATTCATCTTTGAAACGGACTTGTCTTTATCAAACCTAGGGTTTATTGCAAGCACAAACATTTACAAAACACACACTATGTTGTGCATTCAATTATTTTTGTGCTAAACCCAGCACAGGCCTGTTATTTGTCTTTTTTTGTGCTATTTATCTTCTGATAAGTGGTCTCATGTTGGAATTTCCATTGATAGTGTTGTACCTTTGCTAAACGAATAATCCAGATCAAAACAATCCAAACCCACTATGCAACAGCATGACACTCCGCCCATTCACAAGAAAATTCTTTTTAGTATAGTATATAACCATTTGAGCATTATACCCTTATAAATTGTATGCATGTCTAATATTTACTATTAAGAGAGTGATTGTCATTGTGAACACAGCACAGCACTCAGTCCACCACAACAAAATGTGACCTCTACATTTGAGCCATCCGTGAAGGAGCAGTGGGCAGCTAACATGGGCAGCACCCAGGGGGCAGTGCTTGGGAACGGTACCTTGCTCATGACTACCTCAGTGTTACCTTTACTGGTCCAGGATTCAAACAGGCGGTCATCCGATTACAGGGCGAACCATTACACTAAAAACTGCGGCAATACTGCATTCTGTTGTACAAATGTATATTCAAAATATACCTAAAGCAAGCAGTGACTAGTAACTGTTGATATTTTAGACAATTAATGATCTGTTTAACACTTCTTCTAATTTGATTTGTATTACATTATTATTATAGTATTATTATTACACTATTATTACATTATATTATTATTTGGGGCAGTTAATAGCATAACAGTAAAGGAGTTGTCCCCAAGATCAGAAGGTTGCAGGTTCAAGTCGCAGACTGGTAAAGGTACCACTGAGGTACCGTCCCCAAGCACTGCTCCCTGGCCACTGCCAAAAACAGGCTACTGCTTCTTACACTGACTGATCAAATGCAGAGCTCACATTCCATTGTGCACTGTGTGCTGTGCTGTGATAATCAAAAATGACAAATAATCATTCACTATATAAATTATGTGAGGAAAAGGACGCTCTAACATACCTGTTTACATAGTGCTCTAAATTATATTGTTTTTCATGTTTTTGGGAAGTTGATAGCATAACGGTTAAGGTGTTCACCCCGTAATCAGAAGTTTGCCGGTTCGAATCCAAGGACGAGTATAGGTATCACTTAGGTACTCCTGAGCAAGGTACCGTCCCCAAGAACTGCTCCCCGGGTGCTGCCCTTGTTAGCTGCCCCCTGCTCCTTCATTGATGGGTCAAATGCAGAGGTCACATTTTGTTGTGGTGCACTGTGTGCTGTGCTGTGTTCACAATGACACATAATCACTCACTTTCACTTTCTTAATGTCATGGGACACATGTGACGCATGAATGGACAGCAACTTTTTACAGGTAGACACTGCCCCAGACACTGTGATATTATTTATCGCAAAGGTTAAAAGAATGCCAGAAAAGGTGCAATGACTTGGTTAGGTGCTGGTTCCAGGTAGCGTCAGTGCTCATCACTTGTGTCTGGGAGCAAGAGTGAGAGCAAGGAAACAAAAATAACAAGCAGGTCAGTGAGTGGACAGAAACCCGAATGCCATCCATGTGATTTTGCATAGGATCGCCTGATATCCTTGCTTTGTAATAACATAACAGCTGGAGATGATAGCAGTTCAACTGCTGTCCAAAAATAGTGCTGAACTGCTGAAAAGTGTTCGCTCTCCATGGTGCTGATTGGCTCCTTTACATGTACATAACGCACCAGTGTATAGTATCCAAATGGCTGAGTATGTAGACTTTCTCTGAAAAGGTCACATGAAAAATATTTCTCATAAGCTATGATGAATCTGTGCCAAATTCTCTGGAATCTTACCTAACCAGCGGCCCAAAAAGGTCAAACATGTTTTGGGCCTTTACATTCTCTGCTTTCAGTTTGCTTTCAGCAATCTAATGCAAGAAAAACATATCCGTGTAAATTGTTGGAAACATTACGCTAGGAAATATGTCAGCATGTAGTGTACAATATGTTGTATATCCAGTCTATAATTAATTAGTTTTATCTGCCCCATTTCCTGGTTAAGACATGATGATATGGCTACCTGCTTTGGGCCCTTCTTGTACATTTTATACAGTGTTTTTAAAATCAGAGTACATGACAGTTTTAAATGTGATAGTGTTGACATGAATTTTTAATGATGAATGCCAGATGGTGGTTATTTGGCACTGGGTGGACTCCTGTGACCCTGAACACAGGACACGATTGATATCCAACAAAGTCAAAGAATGACTGAAAGATCCTCTGTAATTAATAACACTACAATTACATTTGCAACTTTTTAATGTTCTTGACCAAAGCTTTGAATATGTCAGCAATGTGAGGTGGAATATGGAAGCAGCTATCACAGCTGAGAGCACTGGGTGCATCCTGGATTATTGCCAGACTCATTAAGTGGATGAGGTGGAGCTGACCTTAGAACATGGTGTGGTAGAGCAGACTGGAGAGCTGAGCAGGACACAGTAGCAAACAGTACATGAAAAATCAGAAAGAACATAACAACAATATATCAAAACATGTCCCTACTCAAGGTGGAGGAATTTAAAAAGGCACTGCCTCTTAGGACAGATAGAAGACTTTAGTACAGAGAAGATGTCAGAATGAATTCATTATTTGAGTCCACATTTACTTCTTGCTCTAGACATGATATTCCCTTTGTGTTGGGTGTTATTCATTCATTATTCTGAACCGCTTTAGAGTGGTTACAATTACCCTACAGTGCATGCTTTTGGACTGTGGGAGGAAGCCGGAGCACCCGGAGGAAACCCACGCAAACACAAGCATGTGAACTCCACACAGAAAGGCCCTATGGCTGACGCAGGGATCGAACCCAAGGACCTTCTTGCTGTGAGGTGGCAACACTAACCACTGCGCCCGTGCTGCCCACGTTGAGTGTGAAAAATATGGGATCAAAAATCCGTGAATATTTTAAGACCACATTATTTCAAGCATTTAATCTCAGTTTTCTTGGATAATAGTTGTCAACAACTTGATAACATTAATTGTCCTTCAGTGATTAGTTTTTTATAGTACAAAGTAAAAACAATAAACATTTAATGTGTTAGGGTACGTGTCAAGTGAATAAGTGATGAGCACACTAAATAATGGGCCGAATCTCTCAATTTACAAGGTCACCCAAAAAGCTCTTGCCGTTTTTAATTTTAATCACAAAGGGACAGATCTCCTGACCTGAACCTCTGGAGCCTATGCCTGGTGATGCATTCGTTTACAGAATTATCCCCTAAGGCTTAACAAATTCAGCAACTTGCTTCGGCTGCAGACAGCCTCACCTTAAAGTCATAAAGCAGGCATCTCCGAACAAACAGCTTCGACACCTCCATATCTCTTTGCCCCTACTCAAATGATGACTGCTGTATGTAAATGCACAAAATGCTTGCATGGGACAAGGTCAACGTCCCCACTCCCATCTCGACCACTTTTCCAGGACACTTATTTCTGTGTCAGTGATGGCTTCTTCCAATGCAAGGTAAAAACAGCAAGAGCTTTTCTGGTTACCTTGTAACTGGAAACAGGGGAGCGTCATATTATCATTTCTTAATCCAGAGAATAGCTGTCCTTTCCTGTAAATGCAGCCTGTTAAAACATCAGCTGCACAATACAGAGAGAAGCTTCTATGCTTTACGACAAGAGAAACACTCATTTCACAAACCCCTTTTAGTAATTCTGGATCTCATTTTAAGTATTGTTTTATTATTTATGCCCATACATCAGATTCAACTTGCTGTTAGTGCAAATGCAGCATACTGTGTATGCTTTGTAATATTCGTGCTTGTGCTGTAACATTTGCTGTTTTTGTCCTGGTGTTCCTGTTTGTTAGTCTTGATTTGTTTTGTTTTGTTTTCTGCATGAATTTTTCTTGTTTTGTTCTAACCTCCTGTTTTTTGCAGACCTTAATAAATGCCACAGTGCTTGTGCAGACTGCTCAATCCTTTTCAGTGATTCACTCAGCACAGAATTTGTCCAATTCAAGGTAATGGAAAATGGCTCCATTCCAAAAGCACTTGAACATGAACACATAGTGCTGTACATCAAAAGCAACAATGTACACTGTTTCTCTATATATTGCAACTGCACTTTCTTTCTATTAAATTGTAGAAACCTCATTGTCTGTCATTATCTATAAATGAAACAATATTGCACAGGCCTTTTAAAGGTAATCTTGGGTCTGGGGCTTTCGAAATGGGTCTGAAATGAGACTGTAATAAACTTTAAATTTAGAGAGATGTTAGTATAGAATTTAAATGTACTCCAATTTCAAGTAACAAAGACTTCTAAACTTTAAATATTTTCATGAATTTATATAGATTGGTTAGAATGCTCTAACTAGTCAGATGTAGATGTAGTATTCTGGGTCTACGGGTTTTAGAAGTGTTTTTGCCTTACTAGTAACCAATGTAACTCTCTTGCTGTTTTAGGGGTGACTTGTGGTTGTAATTAAATAAGATCAGTGCCAAAAAGGTGAGTTTGTGAATTGTGTTAATTGACCGTGTGGACATTGTGTCAGAGGAGGTGAGAATGTGAACACCTGTGCTGTGTAACACTGTTGGTAAGGCTCTAAATTAGACTTGTGAGTCAGACACAAGGTCTTACATGGAGTTATGGACAGTGTGGTTTCCTGCATTTGGCTTTGCTTTATACACCAAAGTCACATTGTGATCAGCGCAAACTACCCTGAAATCAAGTTGGTTATTGGAGTATTTCAAGCCTCAAGTAGTCAAAGGATTCCTATGTACTCCTCACTGAATAAAGTGTTCATCATTGTCTCAGTTGATGGATTTTGTAGGGTCATTAGTCTAATGATTTTTCACAAAGCCAACCTCAGCCAAATAATAAGCTAAATAACAAGCTATGTTTCCATGGACTGTCAGGACACAGCTACTTCATCCCCTCAGCTCACCTCAGCGGAGCTGGTTTCTTAGAATAGAATACTGGTTTTAAAAATTAAGCTTTAGAAAATATTTAAGGACTTGCATGATGCTTAACTTGCATGACTTATTTAATATGTGGAATTCAGTGCACTGTATTATGAACAACAATTCAATTGTTCAGCAAATACACCTATTCTGTTTGCAGATCAGATTTGGAGCTCCAGAAATATGATAATGACTTTGTGGCCGCTTCATCAGTGGAGGTGAGAATTTGGGCTGTTGAACTTGCTACACTGCTGTAAAAGGCCCAAATTAAACCCATGACTCAGACTTTAGGTTAATACCAGTGTCAGAAGTCTGGAACTGCCAGGGCTTTTTGCCATGACTTGAGCACAGAGAGAATAATACTTTTTTGAACAAAATTGCATTTTAATGAAAAAGAGAACCCCATTATTTAACTGTGTGTAATGAGGATCTACCAAATGAAATGGCTTATCAACCAAGAGTATTTTTGTGATGCCTGAGGAGATGAAGTAGCTGTGTCCTGACAGTCCA
Organism: Distichodus sexfasciatus; assembly: GCA_032718565.1. Taxonomy (NCBI): domain Eukaryota; kingdom Metazoa; phylum Chordata; class Actinopteri; order Characiformes; family Distichodontidae; genus Distichodus; species Distichodus sexfasciatus. Next base: position 11,303 of record JAVGVS010000979.1, read on the forward strand.
TGGATACATAGCTTGATATTTAGCTCATTATTTGGCTGAGGTTGACTTTGTGAAAAATCATTAGGCTAATGACTCTACAAAATCCATCAACTGAGACAATGATAGACACTTTATTCAGTGAGCAGTACATAACTCTCCTTTGGCTACTTGAGGCTTGAAATACTCCATTAACTAACTTGACTTCAGGGTAGTTTGCACTGATCATTGAACTAAGTTAACTTTAGTACCATTATTCTTCTTCTTCTTCTTCTTCTTCTTCTTATTATTATTATTATTATTAATCACCATCATCATAATCTCCCTGACCCCTTAAACACACACACCACACACACGTCTTGTGCATTTAAGAGAAATTCAGATTTTGTCATAAGTATATACACACACACAAACACACACACGTTCTGCATTCTGCAAGAATTACGTTTATTACAATAAGTACATGTGTACATCTATGTATCTTGCTGGGACTGATATTATAAATAAAACAAGAAATGTGTGCTGTAAAATGATGAAACATCTTGAAATTCTGAAATTAGGCATGAGTAAACAACATGCCTGTTGTTTATCTATAGCATTATTTCACACTGAACTGTATAAACTGTATATAAACTGTATAAATTGCTTATTTGTTAGTATGTTGAAACATGCCAGAATTCTTCAACACAATTCAGAGACACTGCAAAATACAATGAACAAACATTAATATATACAATATAAAAATGCATACTCATCTGTATATACTGAAGTTGAATAGCACAGTGATTATACAATAATGTCTTGCAGTCAGGTTTACTACATCAATACAAAGCACCATGTATATGCAGATGATAAAGCAGACAATCCCTCTCTGCTTGAATTTAGACTCGTCCTTGGCCTGACCAAGTGTCTGTCTCTCTGTCTGGCTCAGGAACATGAGTGATTAGATGCATTCCACAGTTCACTTTGGATAATTCAATCATGTTCGTAATGTAATGAAGTCCAAATGCTATGGAATAAAAAACGACTCGTATGCCCTTTCTTCAGGTCAGAACACATAAAACAAATAAGTTTCTGATCTTGCGAAGATACTAGCAAAATGGACATGGTGTAATTATAGTTAACAATATCAGTTTAGCAGAACAAACTGTAGGTTTACATTATTTGTCATGAGCTTGAATGATACAGTGTGAATATGTTATAGAATACATGACTATTAGATGCAGTCCTCATGCTGCCAAGACCTACTATGAAATTAACCTTAGACCCCAATCATCTCTTATAGCTCAGACCCGCTGCTGGTTTTGCTCCAGCAACAGCACAAGTACAATGAAATGTTAAATGACTTCTCATTAGGCAAGTAATAGGAATCCACTCCACAATTACACTGTAACCTGAATCCAGTCATGATTCCTCGGATGGCTCTCTTGCACTATGTATTGGTCTCTTGAGCATTCATGCTAGCGCTGTGAAAGGATTGGTGGTGAAAGTAGTTGCAGACGGTTATAATCCAAACAGGTTCTATTATCCTCTCTGCCTGTGGCTGCATCACAGTCACCTTCATTAATATATGGAGCGGCGCCTGTCAAATGGAGTACTGAGTTAGCCAATCATTGCAGGGCTTGGTGTGAGCAAAGGTTATCCATATACTCATCCCTGCTGCCTGGGTGGATTTGTGGAGGGCCTGAAGGTTAATTAGGAAGGAGAGAGAGAGAGAATGCATTCAGTGTGTACCTTGTGGTTTGTGCGTGTTTGTCTAATTATGCTGCCAGTATTCTTAGTCTGACTGGCACTGAAGTATATGAAATGGGCAGGCAGGGTTTCAATGAAACCCTTAAATGAATTATTTTTCTTCTCATCTGGTCATTTCTACTTCCTGATAATGCTTCTCCAAGACAAAAATAGTTAGATTGGAGAGGTTTGTATGCCTTATCATTATCTTAGTTTGAACCAGTCATGCAGATCAAGTGAAAACTTGACAAATTCTGTGTGCATCTGTCTTTCTGTTAGTGCATTTATCTCTTTGTTGGTCATTATTTAAAAACTGTATAGCTACACTGTAAATATGAATACAAATTATGCCTTCCCAAAAAGGTTAGACAAAGATTGACTGCTGAACAAATACTTAATACTTATTTGCTAATTGTTAATAATTGTTGCCACATCTTACAAAACGGTAGCAGTATTTCAATCAGTATTCATATCAGTATTTCATGTCACACCCATTCTGAGATGCACCAATATGTTAGATTTTTTAAAAAATATCTCAAGTATTTAATATCAACACATCAACATTAAATGTTCAGCAACCAAATTGTCAATCTAACTACTGTGTAAAGGCCTAACGTTTTAAGAAGTGGCTAATAAAGCATTGGACAAATTCCAGTAAAACTTTTCAATGTCGCAATAATTACTGTGTGTAGTAACTGATGTTTGTGTCAGTGAGTATGAGTGTCATACAACTCATAGTTGTATATAGGTTGTATTTTTAGTCAATACAGTGAATCATCACTTCAGAGAAGGTTCCAGACATTTATATCACGTGAAGAACAGAGGTCTTGATTAAGTGTTTTATTGACTGATGCTCGTAGAGTTAAGATGTGGCCAGCCTTCATACTACTGTTTCTGTCTTCTGGGGCAGTTAGAGACAGCTGTGTTTCAGTGCCACTCCACATTAGAGGGAAAGATGGGTGTTGAGGGGCGCTGGCATTCTTCCTTGCCAGGTGTCTATGAGACTGAATGTCAACATTTGAACACAGCCTTCTTGTGGCTATTGAGTCATGAAACTCAATCCTGCAGGGACACGACCTCAGACTTTCATAGGTAATACCTGTCACTCAGTGGAAGCTTGCTTTTGTCTGGCTTAATGTAATTTCTCTTTGACCCTGTGACTCATATGGCTGTGCCAATTTTTCCTTTGTCATTTCATGTCACCTTGATATCTGTGTGCTTAAGTGGTAGCAATGCTGAGATGTTTTGACTTGGAAAACCTCATCATCATCACCAACATCATCATCATCATTATCCGACCAGAGCCTATCCCGGGAACTACAGGCGCAGGGCGGGGACCAACCCTGGGCGGGCGCCGACACACTGCAGGGCACACAATCACAATCACAGTCAAACCTTACAGGGCCAATTAAGAGTTGCCAATTAACCAATATTGCCTGCTTTTGAGAGGAAACCAGAGCACCCTGGAGAAAACCCACACAAACACGGGGAGAGCAAACAAAACTCCACACAGAAAGCGCTAACCACTGCGCCACTGTGTCGCCCCATTTAGAAAATTAGTATATGAAAATCAATCTATTAATCCTATTTATCCTACAGAATATAACACATTTCTCTCTATATATAATAAATATTTGAAGCAACCAACCATCAAAGAAGTTTTGTATTGAGCATAATTTTTCACCTTGCAAATTTGTTCTGGCCATTCTTCAGCTCTGATGAAATTCGACAGACACAAGGTGGAGATTTTCTGCCTGGCCGATTTGAATGAAACATTTCCTGTTGGCTTCCAGTAAGTCACTCCTCTGACCCTGTCACTGTCAGTCTTTCCTCCAGTGGACTGCTGGCATGTATATTCCTGCTGCGCTAGACCACGGCACCAGGCCGTTTATGCAGCCCATGATGTAGCACTATGCTGCGGGTGTTGTGTGTAAGGAAATCAATTTGCCTGGTGTCAGTCCACGCTCAGACATAGCTTTTCCTCATTCTTCCCTCTACAGCCTTTATCTTTCTTCTTTATATTTCTTCCTTTCATGTACCCTTTGCTTTCAACACTCTTAGTTATTTGTTGACCTTCAGTCTTAGGCCTGTAATCTAAAGTGTATATATGCAATTTTCTGAAAGAAAAAAACCCACTCTTGTTGTCACTCTTGCTGTGAATGTTCACAGTGTGATACCTTTTCAGTGTGACCACCACTAGCAAAAGAAAAAAAAATGGTGCCAATTGATCTGGCAGGATGTCACACTGTTTAGGACTACACATTGAGGTGCCTTGGCCAAAGCAGGTGAGCAGGCGAAGCCAGACATAAGAACATAACACTGTGTCTCGGTTCAGTGTTGACAGTCTTGTTTGTGACATTTTCTTAGCCCGTTACAGGAGTATTACTGGCTGTGCTGACCTTTTTGTTTGTGGCCCGAAGGGCAAGATTTTCATCTTTCATTATGTGCAATCTCTCTGGAGATTTGGGGCACTGTAGTGTAAAATGGAAGAATATAAGTATGTTTAATGTTTATTTGCTTTTGAGGATATAATTTCCCTCATGTCATAACAGAGGTAAGGACACTATTCATAGAATCTATGTTTGCAATCAACCAAAAGTACATTTTCAATTTGGTTTTACACAGAACATCCCAGTACTTTCCCAGTATGTATTCGAGCCAGTTTCAGGTCCTCTTGCATTATTCATGGAGGTGTTCCAGTGTGTTCTGTGAGTAAGACTGAAATTAATTAACCTTTAGGCCGGGTGATATGGGTGACACTAACCGATGTGCAGGAGACATGGGTGAATGAAAAGGTTAGGAGTTGTCTCAGATATTCACATTCACTCTATCGTTTGTAGAACAAAGAATGTATCTAAGAGATAAAAGGAGTGAAGTACAGTCTAGGGGCAACAATTGTGTGGATAAATCTTTGCGATTACTAAGGAAGAATATCTGGCATTTTATGTGCTGCTTTGTAATCCTCTTTGGTTGGAAAACTGTCCAAATTTGTATGGGAAAACTTTCAGTTGACCACTAAATGATGTACAATTTACATTTTTGTACAATGTACATTTTTTGTTCAGCTTTAATAGATATCTTTATTGAGATCATCACTACTATTTTTATCTGGTAAATAAAAACCAGTTGCTAAATATACATGAAATGCTATGTCTGTGACTTATCTTTATGTATGATCCACAAAAGGAAATTATTAATTATGCAGAACACAGAGCATCAGTTAGAGAAAGGGAAAAGTGTAGAAAATGAGAAAAGCAGAAAAATATGTAAAGAAACACAGGCACTCGGTAGTATTTTATTTTTAGTTCCTCTCTCACTCTCGTTCCTAGCTATTTAGCATTTGACCACAGTAGGCCTTTTGCAGCTCCTAACTGCAGATCTTCTTCTAATTTGATTCTCAGCTTGATGAAGAAAGTTAATGGCTCTGCCTTCACACCATTGGAGGCACACTGGCAGAATTAATAGGAAGCATAATTGATGACTCAGGTATGGACAATGTCACCATCACTGAATTTAAAATGCACCAGTGAATTTAGAGGACTGCTTAATATTTAAGGCTGCACAGATCTTTACACATTACAGGCTAAGCATTCATCATAAAATAATCTTTCACTGTATGAAAGTAGCAATCGGCTTTCTTGTTATAAACATGAATTTGAAGAGGATTTCAAAATATGAGACAGAGAGAATGTGAGAAATAGAGAGAATGGGAGAGAAGGAGTCCATGAAGGACCTGACATGAATCTAAGCATAGATCTGCATTAATGATTTATACTTTTTAGTTTAAGCATCAAAACAAATATTACACAGAACCGAACCAGGTCAGGTTCTGTAATGTTGTCCTTATTCAAATAAACTGACTCAGAACAGCATACAATCTGGCATGACTCACAATGTCTGGCATTTTAAACAGGTCTCATGACCCAAATACAATTATTGCCATTTCAAATCAAATGGTTCATAAACAAGAGACCCTCATATGGCAGAGGAAAGGAAATGCTGCTCATATTTAAACAATGCCCGTGATACACTTTAGCACCACACAAACATAGCTCACTTTTAACTCACTTTTAGTTAACGATAGTGATTTCAAATCCATTTTTACCATTGATTCAATATTGCAAGTGAAAATTTCTTCTGTATACAGTATAGGTTTTTAAACACTCTTATAGTTGGTGATTAATTATTATTATCATTAATTATCATTCTCAGATTACTATTAATGAGTATTCTTTGCTTATACAAAAGAAATAGGCACCTGGACCTCCCGTTAATATTCAGAATGAGCCAATTAAAGCCCTCTAGCATCTCACAGTCCAGGGTCAAGCAGGAACTTCTCATGTTGAAGCATTACTAAAGTCACCTGTGGTGGAAATTTGCCTGTTTACATTGAAGATGTATGTTTCTTATCATACTCATATACAGTGCTATGCAAAATTTTGGGCACCCCTCTGAGGTTGCATGATAATTAGCTCTGTCTTCATAAGAGAAGATCACAGCAATATGTTTTTCTAGAGATATATAGACAAGGGGATGTTTATCAGACCAAAATTCTCAATGTCGCATTATTGAGTTGTATGAAATAAAAAATATTTCACTACTGAATTGTTGCTATTTCCATAAGTTATCAAATATGTTAAAATTAAGTTGCTGCCTCTCATGCTTAGCAAGTTATGAATTAATACAGTTATTTTTATCAGGGGTGCCCAAACTTTTGCATAGCACTGTATGAGCAGTGTTAAGGTTAACTTGTGCTGTTAGCGATTGAAAATACTCATCTGCTGTGAGAGTGGCAAGTATAAAATGTAAACGGGTAGTATTATTTATGTGAGCAAATTATTTTAACCTGGTTATATGTGTGAAGTGAGGAAAGAAATTTGCTTTCTGCTTAACTGTTAGTACTACTGTTAACTGCTATCAGTTTAACTGTTCATACTGTCAGACTAATTTATCAACAAATCAGGTGTGTGTTTCCCAAAAGCACAGTTGCTAATGTATTAGTAACTATGTTAGCAACACTATGTTAGTTGCTAATGTACACTATGTTCTTTGCTAACATAGTTATCAACTATGCCTGTGGGAAAGGCAGCACAGGTTTCTATAAATTGCCTTGGATTTTACATCACAAGATCAATTTAAAAGCTACCTGTATGTTTAAGATGAACTTTTGAGTTTTCACTTTGTAATGTTGCCCAATAGTTGCCTGGAAGCATATATAATAAAATAACAAGGTAGATTTGAAAAAGTCCTTCAGTTGTTCATTTTCACACAGCAGTGAGGCTTTTATCATGCTGACTCAACCTATAATGAACGTCACACATTGCAGGAGTGATATTCTGCAGTCCTTGTGCTCCATGCAGTAGAAAGTGGAGTTGTGGAGAACACAGAGGCCCCCAAAGACTCTGCTCTCTCTACTGTCTGTAAAGCAAAACCAATTCCATTCATCTCCCGCCCTCAGGTTTTTTGAAGAGAAGACCACAGAGATCACAAGCCATGACTGTGATATTCATTCCAATTTTGCTCTTATAAGATATATGATTTTATTAGTAAGTCTATTTGCATAAGCTCCTATAATAAATGCCCTATCAGAAAACATGCTAACAAAAGCATATGGAGTCTTATTAATTTGTGCTGCTGTCTTTACTCAAAATAGCAGATACATGATAAGTTTAATATAAGCAAGCAAAAGGTTATTGACATGTAAGGAAATAACATTGTCAAAACCAGAATTAGATATTTCTTTCCCATGTCCCCATGTCCTTTTATCTATATCCTGTGTGGATGATGAGGCCAATCATTTCTGTGTGCCTTGCTCACTGACTGTTTTCTAGAAAAACGATTCCTGTGCCTGGTTGTGTCCCAATAAAGCCACAGGATGGAGACCAGATAAAGTTAAACGAGAAACTGCCAAATGACCAAATGTTCTTTCCTCGGAGCTTACATACCAGGTTCTCTCAACTGTTACTCACTGTCATTTGGATGTGGCAGGCGGAGGCAGGCAGGTAGATAGCATCGACAGATTCACCCAATAGGGTCAGTGCAGGCAAACAAAGTGCTACAGAGAGATCCTGTGCTGCTGTCTGGGGATATTGTGGTCACAGAGTACATGTCCACCCGAGATAACATCACCTAGGCACAGAATCTATTACAAAGAAAAAAATATATCTGTTTTAGCTCAGAAGCAATGTATTGTAAACTTATTGGGGTTTTGAATTGCACTTACCTTATGTACATGCACAGTGTACGGGGGCTGATGGAGGTCTAATGGTTTCCTCCAGCACTACCAATATTGGGTCCCTGTGTAGGTCCCTTAAACCCTAATTGCTCTCCAGGAAACTGTCCCTGAAATTATGAAACAAAAGCTACACTGGATAAGAGCATCTACTAAATGCAGTAAATCTGAACGTCAGACTGTGTGTTTTCAAACACACCAAGGTATATCTTATGGTGAACTACCATTTTACAATGTAAACGCAAAATATATTTTTGTCAATTTCTTGTTACTATTTAAGCATTTCTTTATTCATTTTACACTATGAAAACAAAATGGATAAATTGGACTATTCACAGTCCTGTAAATCTCTTTTGTTGACCTTATTAAACCTGACATTATTAATGTATTACCTAAAGTTAATTGCGAATTCTTAGCCAACACCAGTGAACTGCTGAAGCCATCTGACTGCTGTGGGTAAGAGAACAAGCAATTTGTTCATTTTTTTCTCATTATAAAGCCAGTGAAGAGAGACACTGCTGGTGTATCAGCACCGAGAGAGTGGAACAATGAGATTGTATTCCTCTTAATCCTTTTCCTGAATTATCTTCTGTTAGAAGAAACAGTGTCTGTGCTCACATTGAACCCCTGTGTCCAGTGATCTTATGTAATGGTTGTGCTCTTATGTAACCCAGTGTACCTGGTTGCGTAAGAGGCATGGAGAATGGATCACCTCCTTCTAAAGAGGATAACTTCTCCGTAGTAACACCTAGAGATCACAGCCAGTGACAAACCCTCTCAGTCTTTTTTGAAGGAGAGGAATTAGGCTTCTGACTTATCTGTTTGGCAAGAAGATCAGAGCCATGATATATCCACAGGCTCTCCATGAAGTGGGTGGGAAAAGGCGGGAACAGGCAGAAGTTTCAGTAAATATATTCATCATTATTCAGCCCCTATCAGATCACTTTATCTTTTTAAGTCCTTCCAGTTTACGTAAGTGAATTTAAAATTGCATGTGAAACCAGTTATATAATTGCAATGACTAATTCCTGCATCAGTCATGTTACAATACAGAAAGAATAAAAAAGGGGATGGGGCTGGAGATAAAATTCTTGTATTGTTAGACTGTACATTTTAAATATTTCATATGCACCTATAGATGTTAAAAACATTAAATGATAGCTTGGTTTCAGTTTATTTAAACATATATTTACAATTTTCATTTAAAAATACAACATATACAGTATATTCTCAGTTTTCTATTTGCTATCCCTTTATCAGGGGTAAATTCATTTTCAGTGGATATTTTGGGGTGGCAGGTCTCTCTCTAAACAGCTGTCTGACTGACATGTAAAAACCCTTTTTGATGCTGGACTCAGATCACCAGCTATTTACTAACATTTTACCAACTATACGTGAATAAAATTTGAATGAAATATAAAGTATATATGTATGACTAATAACCCTAAACATTACTGGATATGTTTCATGTGTTTGTAAGAGATTATCAGGCCACTGTTCAAACATGGCATCAACATTCTAGATGCATTTATATTCATAACATTGTTGCTACTTAAGAACAGCAAGTTCTGTCAGCATGTGTTGTTTTGAAAGGATGTGCAATGGCATTTAATGAAGATTAAGCTGTTGATTAGTGAACCAGAAATCATTGGCTTCAAGGATAAAACACCTTTTAAGTGAAATTTACAGAGATGTTGAGATTTCTGCACTACAGCAGTTCATGTTCAAGAACAACCCCTGCAGTCCTTAAATGCCCACACCAGACTGTTCCTTTATGGCAGGCTTTCAAAAGCTTGTACCATGGTCAAGGGCACAGTCCAATTACAGTATTAAGAATTCTAGTGCTGCAAGAAGATTGTGCACACCTTGCCTAGCAACTGAGTGTTTTCTGGTTTGATTCAAATGCAGCAGACTTTGCATAGGCTGTCTGAACTAGTGTGATGTGTGTCAAGTTGATAACAGCTACCCATTTTATTATGAAATGAGGGAATTATAAAATTCTTGCATTGTGCTGTTTGTATTTTTTTCACAGAAGGCTTTGCCTTTTTGTACTCCACCCCATTTAGTGATTTTGATTATGATCACTTTCCTCCATAAGAAAAATAAAGCATGACTTCATAAACGACACATAAACAATTAATTAATTTACACTACTACTTATGTCCCATTCCTGATGGAGTATATAGAGATGTGTGGTAAAAGTATATTTGCTATTAGTGTGACATATAGAAATAAAGGGAGTTGACTGAAATATCACTTTAAGGCTTTAGCAGGTGCATATTCAAGAGAAGGTGCTACTTTCTTTGTCACTGTAAAGCCACTTATTCAGGTTATTTGTAGTAGGCTTTCCTCCCACTATTTAGTCTGCGCACATGTGCAAGCGGTCTGATATATTTATCCCCCACCAGATTTTGAGGATTTGCTTGTTTTTATTGGAATCAATAAAGTACAAACCTTTATACACACCAAAACATCTGCCTGCTTGAAAGTAGATGGATGAATTTTATGTGAGCCCCAAGGCTACAATCATACATTCAGTGCAACAGCATGGGAGCTCCAGCACCGAATCCCCTAAAACACTGAAAGACACAGTTGGGGATGCATTTCCCACTTTAAATTCATAGACTGAGCAGACACTGACTGACAGTAATATAAATGACCACCCAAGTCCTAAATTCAATTTTTTTTGCTAAAGAAGCAAGCAGTGTGTCAACTGCTTAAGCCTAGAGAATGTTAACATGAGCCATTCTAAAGGTATAATATTTTATGTTACCCAAAGCTACCGTGTTCACTTGGCACTTTTTGATATAGACTTTCCATTATGTGTACACTAAATAAGGTGTACACAGTACACAGGTCTCGAGACATCCAACTCTAGTAATTACACACAATGATATTATATTGCCTAGTATATGCACACTGTGTTTCTAATAAAATAAAGGGTATCTACATATAATGCGAACAAAATAGTTTCAAACATGGTTCACCTTTGATTTTGATGTAACAGCTTTACTCTTTTAAAACATAGTTATGTGGCTACAAACAAAATGTTATTATTTCAGCGGTGAAAGCTTTAGCTACTGAAAAACAGAATCCTATGGTAGCATATTTGAAATGAACATTGGCTTTAGAGCCTCATTTGTATGCCACTGGCTGTTATTATTTGACAATACCATAGTCCTAATTATAGCATAATTGTAATTAGAATGATATTTTAGAATGATATTTTAAGTTTATTTAGTATAATTAGAAGGATATATTAGGACTTTAAAGTCACTTCTATCAGAAATAAATAGAAGGAATACCTCTTTAGATTTGTAAGGTTTAATCTTCATCTTGATCAGTTCATGCTGTTCAGGTTGATATGTGTGTTGCTTTGAAACCTTTTTCCGCATGCTCAGAAAGGCTAATGTTCTCTTGCTTCCACATGTAGACATCATGTTCCCCTTCTCTTATTAACTCCTTCATTGTTCTTCTGAGGCAATGTGTGAAGCTTTGTGTGTGCATCATTGTGTACATATGCACCTGAGAGAGAAATGCCAATCAGTGCATCTGCATCTATTACCAGCACTGGTCGGCCTGGTGTATTTGTGCAGAAGCGCTCTCTCCTACGACTCCTTGTTGCTTACACACGTCTCACTGGAAGCCGGTGGCAGAGATTGGTGGTGGACGCCAGCTGTAATTGGAGTTTAATTATAGCCGTGTGAGGCGGGAGGAAAGACCTCCACCATCACCACTGCATCCCCCACCAGTATTGACTGGCGACAAGGTTGCTGTGGTAACAGGGCAATCAAAGAGCAGGGCTGATGAATGGTGAGTCTCTGTCTCAGTCACACACACACACACACACACACACACAGCACTGCAGGCTGTGTTGCACACACTTAACTGTCATTGCAGAGTTAAGACTGTAGAACAGTACATGGGAAATAAACTTTGCCATTGTGATATATTTGTACATTTGTACAGCTGTGTGTGCTTTGGCATCTCACACTCAGAGCATTTGAGATGAGCATCAGGGTCAGTCTTCCTTCCCACTATGAACATTATCGATTAGGACATCTTCTGAAAGAATAGATGAGGGTGCTGCTCACTGCCCAACAGATCAGGTGGAAACTGAGAAGATATCGAAAGGAATTTGATGTGATTGGACTCATCTGACCCTTTGAAATGACACTGTTAGATCTCTATGCAGAGTTTGCTCAGTTCTATTACTGCATGTTTTGTCTCACAATGGATGGCCATTGATGAAAAATGTCTCATAGAGCACAATAGCACATGATAAACAAAAAAACCTGTGAACAGAATAGTTAATTAAAAAGCTGAAAGATGGTACTTATTTTATCTATTCATTACACAGAGACACATGTTCCTGTATGCAAAACCTTTCGTTATTTTGTCTTTTTGCATTTTATACTATTTGTTACCATAGTGATTTGTGAAATAATTGCAGAGGAGAATGTTGAGATTGATTTTTGTAGACCCAGTCTCTCCTTGAATATTTCAAATATTTTAACCCTTTCATGTCTTGTGTCCACTTGAGTGGAGATGTATTTAACTTAAAATATCTTATTTTGATCAGATCCGAAGTTGGTGTGGATTTCTTTTAAATCTGTGAACGAAAGAGTCAACAAAATAGAGTAAAAATATAATAAGATTTGGGACATTCAGTGTTCCTTTGCGGTTGAACCTGCCACAGCTATGATTATGAAACGGAAGTTCCATTAATGAGAGAACAATTGTGAAAGCTTTTTTTTGTTCTCACAACATTTTGTAACGGAAAATTCTATAATTGTATAAAATATGGAGGATCATTAACATTTATTTTTGCTGGTTAGCAATTAGTATACTGTATATTCTTGCTATTTGTATTTGCTGGAAAGATAACTAATCGAAGACAGATGCCCCACCCCTCTCTGTCCACAAACATGCAGACATTTTTTTCACACACTTCCAAAGACACATAAACACAGACATGCACACATCTAATGCTTGTCATGAAAGACTGTAGTGGGAAACAGTTAATCACCAGAACTCAATAATTCACTGAGAAAGTGAAGTAAGTTTTGGAGTAAATATTAAATATTAAATATTAGACAAACAATGGCAGCATGTCCTGAAATAACAGATTGATAGATTATCATTTTTTAGAAATACTACTACTACTACTACTAATAATAATAATAATAATTTATATTCATATATATGAACTATTCATCCATTGCATTTTTGTATTTGTTTTTTGCACTGTTAAAGTGCAAACCATCGTTCTAAACCTCTCCTGGTATAAACTAATTTCTGTGGTCCTTCTCATCTAGTGCCCTTCTGTTCATTATTTCCCTACCACTGCTGCCCACAGGAGATCATTCATTTCAGTTTGTAAGCCAGAACCATCAAACAAACTGTACAACATAATGCCATCCTGTGTTTTCCATCTTCTTTAGCAGTTTTCCCTACTGGTTTGTTTTAGGTTCTTTCACCAAACTAAAGCCTGTAAAACCCTTTTCTTAGTATAAATTGTATTCCTCAATCTTTTGATTTTTTTCCAGTAAGAAATCTCACAAATGATTAATGTTAAAGATTTTGTCATAATTGATATTGGTCTTTATATAATCCTGATGTACTTACTGTTTATTTAAAAAAAATACTTTAAGTTTTTTTTTCATTTATCATTTATTACTTTGCTGCTTTGTTTACCAAAAAATTATAATAATGACAGTAAGATAATCTTAATACTTTTTAATTTCTTTCTAAGATAAATTTATTTTTAAATCCCAAGACATGTATCATTAAATACTGTAGACATTAAAACAGGTTAGCCATGTAATTACATATTATTAGACTGTTGTTACATTTATTATTTCTTAAAAGTTCCATTTAGAGCTAATTGAGTAATAAGATTGTTTGGATGACAAAAATTTACATTGTTATAGCTTACCTGATGTTAAGAGCATGCAGCTCTAATGGGAGATGTTTTAGCATGAATGTACCATGTGGTTTGCTAAAAGCCTTATGGAAGAAAATATACCCATGTTTAGGGTGGAATTGGATCAGCAAAACAACAAACCCAGATGATAAAGCAGAGAGAGATTCTGTGCCTTGTAAATGTGTTTTCTCTTCAAATGAATTCTGTTATACAACTTCCAAAATTGTGCAGACATGTCAATGTAATCCCTGTCATGCTGCTAAGCCTTTAAAAGCCATTAAATTGTAGACACTAAGACAACAACAAATCCAGCAATAATGGCTGCTTGTGTCTCAGTTAGACATCCATATTCCTTCTGTAAATACAGAACAATTTGAAACAAGAACAATTTGGACTTCTGTGTAAAGAGGATATTTACTTTGCCACAAACATGCAATTATGATGTGCAGCAAACAAATCAAGGCGGCCTTGCATCTGAATCAGCCCACTGCAGATCAGCAACCTTGAAAGCATCTCAATATGTCGGTCTGTTGTAACAATCACCAATCACCCAATCACAGAGTTTTGGCCATTAGTCTAATATACTCTGCAGAGAGAATTAATTTATAGTATATGGCTTGTGGTTTTCCTGATAAAAATCTAATTGTTTATTTTCATTGACTATTGTTGCCATAATGATCCATAACCAAACTATCCATCTCATCCCACTATATTCAAATCCCAACAAATAGTACAGTGGTTGAGTGATGGACAGGTGGCACCTATTATTGCACAACATTATCACAGCTGGCAGTGAGAAAGCTAGTACATGACTCACCAGTTTACTAATGAATTTTTTTAGTCACATAAATTTACTGCTTATAATGCTGGACGATGTCTGAGAATGCAGTGATTCATTACATATGTCTGATTGCTAAATACATTAAATGGCATTGGTGGTTCCAGTTAGTGTTCATGGTTGTTTATAATGTCAGAAAGTATAATACATATCTGTCAAACATCTCTGTCTGACTGCATTGCCTGGCAGATAATAGCTCTTAACTAAAATTGCTAATAAACCTTAAAACGTTTTTGGTTTCACCTCATAGTAGACATGCTAGATGTTGTTCAACACAATTATCATATTTAAAGTGTAATTTTATAAACGTGTTACGTCAGATGTCAATTGCCTGTCAGTGCAGTGTTATTCATTCATCCATTCATTATCCGAACCACTCAGTCCCAACTGGGGTCATTTTTTTAGAGTCGCCAATTAACCTACAGTGCATGCTTTTGGACTGTGGGAGGAAACCGGAGCACCGGAGGAAACCCACGCAAAATGGAGAGAGCATGCAAACACCACACAGAAAGGCCCTACAGCCTACCCGGGGATCGAACCTAGGACCTTCTTGCTGAGAGGCGGCAGCGCTTAATACTGTGCCACCGTGTCGCCCTGCAGTCATGTATTAGACATTAGAATTAGTCAGGTAGTTATATGCAAAGGAATAGAATGTCTTCTTTGTATAAAACAGAGCTTGCAATACTATTTTGAAATGAAACAGTCCTTTAAACTGAGCAAACAAGAAGTGTTAGCGTCCAAGGAGTCAAGGGTCAATAGATGCAGAGAGTTATCAATAGTGAAATTAATAACTGATAATTCAATTTCCTGTGATGCAGCCTCTTTGTCCGCGGCAGTGAAATTGTCAGGTTTATCCTGCAAAAGTACACTGATTGACAGTTATGTCATTTAAATCCATTTGTGATATGTATACTGATAATACTGCAAGCTTTTATAAATTGCTCAATTTAAAAAATAGTCTGTTCAATCAAGTGGAATATTAATTTAAAATACTAATACTGATAGTACTAATTTGTACATATACTGTACACTGGAACATTCTCAAATGTACCTTATCTGGATAGAAATGCTAAATTCAGGAAACGTGAATGTTGCAAGTTTTCATATATTTCTCAATTTAAAAACTAATCTGTTCAAACAGGTGGTTCCTGCGTGTGGCCAATTGACTGTTATGATGCTCCTTGCCCACTTCAATCACACAGTGAAGACTCTTCATTGTTCCTTGAATTATTAAAATTACACCAGCATGCATAATATTTTTATGTAGAGGAACCCGTCACCCTACCATTAAAAAAAAACTTCTTTTCAGAACATAGAAATACACCCTGGTTTTAATAATTGTATAATTAAACTTAATAATGTTCTTAGTAGTTGACAAGTCTTGAAAGGCCTTTTTATCCTGCCACAGCTTTTGAACTGAAATGAAAACTTTTTTGGGGTACAGGGCTAATTGAGCAGGGCTTTCACAAATACAGACAGCACAAATGAATGTTAAAATATACAGGAATATAAATACAGGTATCAGGATCACAGATCAGTGAAAGGAGTGCATAGGACAATAAAATATGATATACAGTACCAACAACCAACAAATTTATAGCAATGGCATAAACCATCAAAACTTACATAACAGACTTTGGTTTCGACACACATTAAACACATATACATCACAACACGTGTTTTTCTCATATCTTTGCCTTTCATCTAATTATGAATCCAGATATTTTTACAGAAACCCAGCAGCATATTTTAGTTTTATAATCATTTATTCCATCAGTGATTTTTCACACCATACAGTTATGAAATATGCCCCAGCTGAGTGAACAGATTAAGAATGTGAATAGTGTCATATGCATTTCAAGGATGAGATGATTTTGATGGAAGCTTCTAACATCTCACATATGCAAAATAAACAAGAGGCTAGAGCCCTGTGAAGAACCAGTGTAAGAATGAATCAGACATGGTCTGTCAAAATCTATCATACGTCTGGTCTTAAATACCATGAGGTACAGATATGCAATATCTAACAATCTATTAAGTATGTTTAATCTGTTTTGTCTTTATTTGTCAAGCTATACACCTGCTACCATCTGCGTGAGTTATATGGAGCCAGAGCAGAATTTGCAGTGGCACCCCACATTTACTTTTCTTGCCACAGGTCCTGCCATAAACCTGAACTACCAACATCCCTGCTGTGATGAATATTCATGTCAGGATGCTTCAGGCTCTCATAAACCCAACTAGACTCTGCAGAGACTAGAGCAGACTATGAACATGTCCAACAACAAAGCTAGTTCTCCCTTTAGATCTGTTTCTGTACATTAAAGTCATGAATCTTTGTTTGGCCACTCGATACCAGTGGCTCTTCTAAAATGAACTTAAGTAAAATGTACTTATTCTAATTTTGTTGTACATGTATGGTGTGGGGGTGGCACGGTGGTGCAGTGTCACAGCGAAAAGGTCCTGGGTTCGAACCCCGGGGATGGCCGCAGGGTCTCTTTGCATGCTCTCCCCGTGTTCGCGTGGGTTTTCTCCGGGTGCTCCGGTTTCCTCCCACAGTCCAAAGGCATGTAATGTAGGTTAATTAGTGACTCTAAATTGGCCCTGTAATGTGTGAATGTGAGTGTGATTGTGTGAGTGTGTGTGTGCCCTGCGGTGTGTTGGCGCCTGCCCAGGGTTGGTCCCCACCTTGCGCCCAGCAGTTCCCGGGATAGGCTCCGGTGCCCCAGCGACCCCAGTTGGAATAAAGCAGTTTGGAAAATGAATGAATGAATGAATGTATGGTGTGTATTTATGTGAAGGGAGTCAATGTTTAAGTGTCACACAAGACTTTTGCCTCATAACATCTTGCCTCTTGCTATCTTTGACTTACTCATTCTGCAGAGTCTTGGTGAAAAATATTTTGCTTGCAATGTCACAATGTTTGTTACTTCTCTTTTAGTAGCATGCTCTTCTCTGGAAGTGGCAAGTAAAGTTCCCTACTAGTGCATTTAAACTTGGGCATGAAGCCATTATAGAAAGTTTGCTTGTATTTCTGTTTTTTATAGCAGGACCTGGAATCTATCTAAAATGATCTTTCATTAGAAAATGTCATTTGGTTTAACTAAGTATTGCAAGATTGCACATTTTGTATTTGCTTTCTTTTCAATGTAAACTCTTAAAATTTAAGTAAGTAGCCTTTACAATTTTACTCCTGGCACCTGGGAACAAGACATACTGCATCCTGCTTTATTACTGCTTTATACTATGTGCCGCTGCTATGTGCATTCCGAAGAAAGCATTTCATCCAAGCCAGTGTTTTACACCAGTGATGATTAAACTGTGTTAAATCAAGATTTATGCTATATTGAAACACATTTTTGTTTTTTACTCATGAGTTGCCTTACCTGTAAAGCATTAGAAAAAAAACCACTTCTAAAACCTCTCGCTAAAACACCTCTGACAGAACCCGACTACCGTACAATCATTAGTGATTCATTAAAAAAAATCAAAAACATGAATTAAAAACATGGTCCTATTATCTCATCACTTGAATAAGGTATGGTTTACAGATTTAATCATTTTTAAAATCTTTCCCTGAGCACAAAGTGACCTTCTAAGTGTGGAAAATGTTTGTTTAAACATTCTTTTAGTTCATATTAATTTGCTTTCCACCAACAGACCACATACAGTAAATGTAGTAGATAATTATCAGTTATTGAACACAATGTCTTTGCTAGCAGTTTCCCTGTTAATCGGTGACCGGTTGTCAAGGAGATTGTCTATAGGAGGAGAATTTGGGTACATGAAATTCCCTATCCACCTGAGTGCGGCTTGCCTCTGTCTCTTTAGTATTTAAAAACACTTTTTCTGTAACATGCATTTAATCTAGGTACACACAAGCAAGAACACACGTATTTCATAATGATTGAAAGTTTTACCAATAAGCATTTTTATACAGTTTACAGCTCCACCGTGTCTGAAAACACCGTTGCAATTTGAAAAACTTAATGTGTAATGTTCACATTTCTGACAAATCCACGGTTTACAGTAGATTTCACTTCCATGAAGATCTTAACTGACTTGTGTAACTGCTCTGTTCCGGGAGCTCACGCTGCGTCTCTGCGTTTTCTATTGGTCCATCTCTCGAAATGCCACCAGCGCGCGCATCTGTCGCGCCTCAGCATCCGCGAGTCTCCGGTGCGCCACGCGCGTCATTTAGCGCAGATGAGCCGAACGCGGCCGCAGCGCGCGCTTCCCGTTCTGTTCCGCACCAGCTGCAGTGGGCAGCGCACGTGGAGTCCCAATGAGCCACCGCTCTCACGGATCGTCCAACATACAATGGATTAAGCGGAAAGACATGAACGTCCGAACGGAGGACAACATTAGCCTGTGCCAAAGGGCTCTTCAGATCGTCACGGAGCTGTGCCTCGCCGGCCACGTCGACCGGGAAAAATGCTCGGACATCTTTCCGATGGAGAGCAACATACCAGGTAAAGGAAGTTCAGGTAAATTAAAAATGTTAATACCGTAACTCGTGTAAAATAAGTCTGTTGTTACAGGAGCCCGGATACTACTTTGTGCGTATTCCAACACCTTAGAAAGTTATTTTCCATCCGCTTCGGGAAACTAAGCGGATGTAGCTCTGACTTTATAAAGCAGTTGATATGTTATAGTCTGTCAAATCAGTTTTTGAAAACTTTCTAAGAAACGTTATGCCTTCCTTCAGGGCATCTATGAAAACTGCAGCTTGCAGTCAAAGCGCAACAGGTTGCAGCAAACTGTTCCTACTTCTCTATATCTACCGTAAAAGTTATAGATATAAAAACTAAATAGTTTTACAGGAAAAGCCATGTTTTTTTATTCTCTTATTGTAATTACTGTAGTCTGTAGTCTTCTTCCCAACGTATATTTGTAAACTGGAGTGCGGAGTCACGCGGGTTTCTGTAAGATGTCGGTATGTGAAACGCGGGGACACACTGTCCTGTTTTCACGAACATGCTGGTGCATGATGTCTGACACGTGACACATGTTCGTACCTTACTTAACATTTGTGTAGCCTTTTATGCACTGACACTTGTTGCGTACTGAAGGAATTCACTACTGAATTATTATTTTTAAAAATGACAATGACTTATTTAGAAAAAAAATATAATAGCACAATAGAAAATAGTAACGTGTATAAATAAATAAATAAATAATCATTAAACCCCCTTACACATATAACACACACACACACACAGAGGAAGAGAGAGAGAGAGAGAGAGAGAGAGAGAGAGAGAGAGAGAGAGAGAGGCTCTTTTAAACATCTGCATTTGTTGGATTCGCTTTGCATAATATAAAATAAATATCGATTTATTAAGAACTTCATTGAAAGTATAATGAATGCCAAATGGATTCCAGGGAAGATTGTTTACATCTGATGAATAAAGTACACGTAAAGTACACGTTTATTTATGCAAATATAGACTTCACTATATAAGAAGTTTGGTTGTACATAACTGTATTCCTTTCTCTGCTATACAAGATCTCCTCCTTCTTACACTTTGCCCTTTTTCTTCTATTTTTTCTCTCTCACCCATTTATGTCATGCATTTCTCATTGCTACTGGTATTTTCTATCCATCTTGTCTGTCTTTCCTTTGATTCCTACTCCTGCCCATCCCAAAATGTATTGTCCCTGAATCTTTTTTCCTTTTTCTTGTCTTGTTTCATTTCATTCATTTCCCTTTTTTTCCATCCTGAACACTGCCTCCCTCCCTTTATCTTGTCACCCTCTCCCTCATGCCTTGTTGCCTGTAGACATCTCTGTAAGTCTCCTAGCCGTTCTCGTGGGTTTCTGTGGCCTCGCCCTGTTGGTAGTCTCTCTCTTTGTGTTTTGGAAGCTGTGCTGGCCATTCTGGAGAAGCAAGGCCCTCTCCTCCCATGGCGACGGCCTTCCTCAGGGGGTGCTCCCCGAAGCTCCCCCGGCCCATCTGCCACCACCGCCACCCAAATTTCAATCATCTCTCCTTGAGTCCAAGTCAGTTGCAGCCACCGGGCACCAGCCCTCGCAGCAGCAACAGGAGGAGGAGGAGTGGAAGAAGAAGGTGCCCCAGGTGAAAGTGAATGGTCGCAGTTCAGTCAAACTGCTTGAGGCAGCCATGAAAATCAGTCAGACGTCACCAGACATTCCGGCCGAGGTACAGCAAGCCTTGCAAGAACATCTGAGCAAGCAGGGAAAGATCCAGAGGCAGACCACTGAGCCAACTTCCTCCTCCAGGTAACAAGCCTCCCATTGCTCATGTGTACTGCTCTCGTCTGCTGTGGGTGTTCTGCTTTGTTAATATAACACCTTCACAACATGTTGAGTAACAGTTCCTGATTTAGGATCGTATTATGTAATTACATCCTATTTAGTTGGTTATGGTTATTTTGTAAGTCATATTCTGTATAAATTTTGTTGTGGTAGTGTTTGAGGCCGTGCCAGCATAATCACATAAGAACATTATGTCTGACATTAACCGGTGCATATCTTAAATGTTCAATCCCTCCTTGCCAGATGTTTTTCTTCACTCAAAGATAAAAGGCCATGTTTGTGTGAGACAGTATGTTAATACTAAATATTGAAACATGACATGTAGTGGTCAGATTGTTTATCTTGCATTCTCCTGATGAGTCAAAAATCTCCTTATGTATGCAAGTCTTTGTTAATGCATTTCTTGGCTGCCTTTTAAAATATAGGAGAATTGCTGGATGTAGGCTAGTGTGCATGTCCAAAAAACTGGGCACAGTCACCAGCATTATTTACACATATTTATTTTGGCTGTAAAAACATGTAAACAATATATGGAGTTATTTTTTCCCAAACATAGATTAGGTCTGGCCTAAGGCTGAAGTTGAATCATTTTAGTGTAGGCTTGATTTATTTCCTGGTCATGCAGCCCCATGGAACATGCAGTGAAAAAGACTTCATTAAACAAGGCATGTGGTGCGGTCACTTGTCAGTGTTAATCAGTCTAATGCTTCAGTCTGGGTTCTAACAGTACTACTTTAAATAAGAAACCACTGCTGCATTAAAAGTATTTAAGTAATACTTAATTTAAAAGTTTATGATCATCTCATTTGCTAGTTTCACTACCTAAAACTGTATAGCACCCTCATTGGTTGACAGAGCAGCCACATGCCCCCAGCTTCTGCACCACCCCTGTAATCACTGCACCCTCCCCATTCCCACCAGCCCCGAACCCTGCACCTTGTCATGCTGCCATGACAACGGCAATTAAACAATCAGTTGTTCTTCCCTTTTTTCCGTTTGTGCCACCATGCTTAAAGGAAGCAGGGTTGTAATTAGCTTTGCCATACAATGGAACTGACATGCTGGGTGTGCTTGTCCTACTGCGGACATGACGAGCAGCTGCACTCCTTTCCTGATGGTGACCATTATTGAGTCGCCACAGAACTGTCATTATAAAAGACCTGATGACAAGTAAGACTTGAGCCAAAATTATACAGTATATTGAAAGAATGCAGCAAAAGTGTGAATAAACAAGTTAAAAAGAAATTGGGAAAAATGTTACACAACAGCATGTTCATGTTTTACTCCATATATTTTCGATCCCTTATTATCTTCTAAGTCTGGTGGCATATAATTTTCTTTATTTATTATTGTCAAAAATCAGGTTGAAATAAGACTCATACTAGACATTTTCTCATTTGTCCTTTACTCAATGGATCTGAAAGTTTCCATTACGAGTGTTTACAGTGCTTGAGATCATTCTCCTTTTGTTTGGATTTCTACATATCTATGAACTATTAAATTCTATAAAACATAGCCGGCAGTGAATGTTGAGTGTCTGCCACACCATATGCTGCCTCTGAAACACAATTATCCACAGATTCACAGAGAATGGAGCCTGGCTCTCCCTTCTTTTCCCACTAAATGATGGTGCTCAATCAGGGTATATGGTCATGTGGCAGATTGGAGCACAGTGGAGATTCGTCCCACATGCATGCTGAGGTGCTTGATAATGCTGCATGACTGGAGGTCTGGGGGAAAAAGCTGGCAGTCAGTTGCAGTCTTTTCCCTCTGTGGTGCGTAAGTCTATTCAATGTGTGCAACAGGAAAGATCTTCTACAATGAGAAAAAATATGTATGTGAAAGGAGATTTTTTTGCAAAGAATTTACAAAAATCTTTTAATATTTGTTTGTAAAATACTGCATATTTAATTTGGGCTCAGGCTGTGAGGAAGTAATAGCCATGAAACAATCATTTGCTGGCCATCTGGCTGCTAATGTGAACTGAATGGTCTACTGGCTTCTATGCTTATGACGGTCTCATCTGTATATGGTCATGTCAGACAATCAGTCTACAGATGATGTGAGCTAACATGGCTAATATGGTGAATTTTCATGCTTTTTGTTCAACTTTGTTGGAGCGTTTTAAATGCCAACACCTAATCAAAACATAGCACTAGCTCATGGAGGACATTCTTCAAAACATATTTAGTTATACCTTCATAAAATCTCCACCCACATAAGATTTGCAGATGCAATAAAACACAGACAATGGCCGATTTTTCTGCTATGTGACCATAGTATTAGAATATAAGTAAAGAGACTGATGCAAGTATTTTGGGTTATACGTATTCCCCTCCTCAATGACAAAAATAAAACAAACGAGCAAATGACAAATTTATGAATATGTTTTAGATGCTAAGTATGTAACAAAGGAAGCTAAACTTTCCAGACACTTTTCAGCAATACCAAATGTTCTGTTGGGAACTGATGTGTTGGACCTTTTGTTAATTATCTGTCCAGTTAAAGGTCCCACATTATTTAAAAAATCGACCTCCATTCGAGTCTGTACTGCCTCTACACACATTATAAGTTTGATAAAAATGGTATATTATGCTAGTATTAATTTACGAACATAAGAAATCGTGTGCTTAAACGAGTCATTTAGATTTCTCCCTTCTACGTCACAGAAGAGGACATTTGAATATCTTCACCCTCCTATCCGAGAACCTCCGCCCGCAAGGTAGAACTGCTAGCGCTTAATGATACGCCATGTTTTCTTGCAAGCACCACCGTTAGAATCACAATGAAGAAGTCTACCAGCGGAATGTTGTGTTGAACATGTATGGCTGTATGGATAGGCTGTTAGCAGGAGTCATGTCTATTATTTTCATTTGAGGTAAACTCTTGCCGTGCTGTCTACGCCCCAGTTCTGGACTGGGGTGAGGGTAGCAGTGGCTCATTTGCATTTAGGAATACTAATGAGAAACAGCCTGTTCTGAAAGGGACTGAAATAGAGGAGTAAAAAGCACATGAAAATGCCTAATCCGAGAGGTATTTTCAGGAAACTACTTCAGAGACATGTTTAGTGAAGCTCACAGACCTTTTAACTTGTTGAAAAAATCTAAAATATGGGACATTTAAAGCAGAACTGTACTTTAATAGAAAGAGTTCTCCAACCAGTGGTTGAACTTATGGTGATACAAAATTACAAATGCATTATATAAACTACAGTATATGTGTATTTTTGAAGCTGTTTAGTCCATAACACTGAGTAAAAACTTTGCTAAAAGCTTTCAGAACTTCTAAATGTTTTCATTTGGGTGCAGTGCTGTTCATTCAGTGTTTTTATGTCACACTATACCAGCTTTTATTATTTGCCATGAGGAGAAAGATGCAGGTTTGTTGTGATCTTTTTAGTGGAAAGAGGTGCCAGTTGCTAGGAGACACCAAGGAGTAAAAAGTAAAAAGCCATGGTTAGCTCAAAGAATGGAAGTCATTATGCATGTGAGGAAATGGGCTGAAGATCCACTCAGTGCTAGCAGAGTGGTGTGGAGTGCCTTGCGAACTATGTTCTATCTTTAATTCTTTCATGACAAATCTGCTTCTCATAGTTACAACAGTTCACTTTGATAAGGTTCTCAGCAAACCCCGCAAACTGCAGAAAATTGGTTTAAAAGTACTCAAGCACCACTTCTTATCTCTTAACACCTGTCTTTATTTCTAGGCACAATTCTTTCCGTCGCCACCTCCCACGGCAGATGAATGTGACCAGTGTGGACTTCAGCATGGACACTCTGCCCGTGAGGCAGTCCTCGACAGCCAGCATCGGACGCATCAAACCTGAACTGTACAAGCAGAAGTCTGTAGACTCAGAAGACGGGAATAAGGAGCCGGTGGAGACCTGTGGCAAATTGAGCTTTGCCTTGAGCTATGATTACGAAGAGCAGGCCCTGGTAGTACGTATCCTCAAAGCCCTGGACTTGCCAGCTAAAGACTTTACGGGCACTTCTGACCCTTACGTGAAGATCTACTTGCTCCCTGAACGCAAAAAGAAGTTCCAGACACGGGTCCATCGGAAGACGCTTAACCCCACTTTCGATGAAGTGTTCCGCTTCCCGGTAGAATATGAGCAGCTCTGTAACCGCAAGCTGCACTTCAGTGTCTATGACTTTGACCGCTTTACAAGCCATGACATGATCGGTGAGGTGGTCGTGGACAACCTGTTTGAGCTTTCTGATTTGTCAAGGGAGGCTGTTGTCTGGAAGGACATTCTCGCTTCATCTACGGTTAGTATAGCATCTCTCTCCCAAGTCATACTTTGCTATATGTCACCACGCATTGATTAATAATTCAATTGTTACTCCAAATAGTGTGACACTTTTCAGTCTGTTTCAGTTTCTTTTTGTTTCTTTTACTTTGCGTCTCAAAATATTTGGGGCAGTTGGTGGGGTAATGGTTGAGCGTTCACCCTGTGATCAGAAGGTAGTCGCTTCGAATCCCAGACTGGTTAAGTTACCACTGAGGTACTCATGAGGTACTGAGGTACCAGGTTAGCTGCTCACTGCTCCTTCATGGATGGGTCAAATGCAGAGGTCGCATTTCGTTGTGGTGCACTGTGTGCTGTGCTGTGGTGTGCCAACAATCAATGCCCAGCCTCAGATCCATCTGTTAGTGCAAGTTCAATGTGAACTAGAATCCATGTGAATCTCCACCATGACACTATACGATTGTAAAGATGATTCAGTAATTCTCAATCTGTTGTCGCTCAGCAACTATTGCCCATAAACACCAACATAGCAGGAGATGAAGCATTTGAAGACTTCATTAACACATAGATCGAACTATTACATAAAGTCAGATGTGAAGGAGGGATTGACTTAAAGCTGATGCACCCTTCCGGACACCCACACACCCTATCAAAAAAGATGGAAAAAATAGCTTGCTGCAAATCCACAGGGAGCATCAGGATTTAAATAGAGCTTTCAGGGCGCGAGACATGACTAATGCCTCAGGTGTAGGATTGCCATCAACATTTTTAACATGATTCCAGAAAAGAAATCAAACACTTCCGGTTTCCTTCTATGTAATCTTTTGGACAGGTTCCTTTACCTGATTGCACCCTACAGTATAATATTGTGGCCCACTCAAAGTTGTTCCTCAGCAGAAATCTCAGTTTATGTAACAACTTCAGTCATGCTGTGTCAGAGGGATTTTATTCCCACAAAGCTGCCCTTTTTTCACACTCTCTTGATTCAAATGAGAGAATTCTTCTGAGCTGCGCATAGGCATTTATATCTCAGTCCATGCATGATGCAGAAATGAAATTTTCTTGATTTCTTCATATGGTCACAGTCTATAGATGGTGTACTAGAGTGCTGACAACTTTGTGACAAAATACTCCTTTATAGATTTATCAGCCCTACTTCCAAAAGATTTTCTTTACTCTGTCAACATTAAAGCTAAGCGTTTAACGGTTCAGTGGTGACATTGTGTTGCATCCAAAATGATATATTCAGCATATACTGATATACTTTAAAATTTCACTAAATGAATGTTTGTTGATATATTACTTTCAAACTCCTATACTAAGAACATGGTATATATTATGTAGTACATAGCATATTAGAATATGTAGACTGTTTTAATCTTGATTGCTTTAGTCTTATTATCATCAGTCAGGGGGATGGAGTGAGTAGATTCTACTTTCTGTTAAAGGTTCCTGTTGTGTCTCTGAGGTGACTCATATGTGAGGAGCAGTGCCCTCACCTACAGAGTTCAACACATTAGACTCTTCAGGGCTCATAAACACCCCGAATGTTGTTGTGTTGGCACATTTAATCTCCTTATTGTTGTTTAGATGCCTCGCAGTACTTCTGTCTGAGTATGATTTGGATGGTGGGGGTGTGTATTATTGTCCCTGTCACATTGTTGATGTTTCGAGGTGTTATTATGTCACTGTCATCTCCTGTTATTTTCTCTCTCTCTCTCTCTCTCTCTCTCTCCTCCCTCTCTCTTTCTTCTTACTGAGGCTAGACAGTTTAGAGTCTTCTTTGTGATAAATCATTTCCATTTTATCAAATTATTAGCTCAGAGTAACTAAATTCTAAATGTGTTAAATACTGCTTTTATAACATAACATAACTTGTCATATTAAAAAGCATTTAACATATATTTTTATTTTATCAACATTATTATTAAAACAAAACAAAAAACTCAGAACCAGTTCTACTTTGAAATCACAGTGGTTTCAGTTCTACCTTGAAACCACACAGACAGTCTCAGATTTCCCAGAATAATTCACACTGTTGATTGCAACCTTCCCCTGTCACATTTTGGATGGTGCATTCAAACCTCTATTTTATAGGCTGGATGACGTTTGTGGGTCTAATTTTGTCGACCCATGTGTTGCTGTGCATGATTGCTGTGGCAGAATGGCGGATGGTACTGTGGAAGGGAGGACGCTGGAAAGCAGAAAAAGGAAGGGAATTATTGCCCCGAAAACTGCAGGTTGTCGCAGTCGGTCATAAATACAGTAATGTGACGTGGCCCTTGAGCCCACTGGTAGTGCTGCAGGTTCACGGATGACAGATGCAGAGAGGAGGGTGAGATGGAGTGTGACAGAGGGAGTTCCTTAAAGCTATGGTCAAAGATGACAGCCTTAAAGCTTGGTGCAAGCATTTATTAAAATGAAGCAGTGCATCAGATCCTGAGACGAGATATGACCATGAGCTGTTAAATGTTGTAGGAAAAAAGGTGTGCAATCAATGCTTAATATTTCTAATGGGTCAAGTCTCTTGCCAGTTAAGGAACATGAAGGGCCGCTTGCTAATGTCTAATATGTCATTTGCCACATTTTTACATTGTGCTTTTCAGAGAAAAAAAATATTTTTAAGCCAATTAAACCAGTTTTGTAAAGCGTTTTCATGTAGTTTTATGTAGAATCTGCACGCCCACAACATGGACAGTGTCATTGTTTTACGGAATTGGGCACCAGTAATTTTGATATAAATAACAAACAGTGGGTAAATATTTTATGAAATTAATGCATTAGGACACAGTCCCTAACTGGTAAATTGAGTAAAATTGAGCCTTGTGTTCATTATTGTTTCATCATGCTGTACGGTAAACTTCCTCTGAACACAGTCACTGTGCCACAATACCAGTGTTCTTCTTTTACCATACCAATATCTTCTTTTACAATGAAAAATGCACACCAATTTTATTATATATATCATTAGTTCAGTCTCAGACAGTTGCTATTTGAGTCTTCTTGGAAAGACCCCACATTCTGAGAAATAAAATGATTGTTCTATATTCATCACAGTACAGATTGTTCTTGTCTTGCATACATGTTATTTCACTCAGGATTTTTAAAAGTCTGCTTTCCAGATTTAATATAAGACTCGTGTTTGTTAGGCAAACATGAGTGCAATATCTCTAAGGGTTTTGTGTGCTGTCAAAACCAATAAAACATTATTTGGAGTGTCAATAAATTAATGTCTCTGCTTGCAAAAAAAAATCCTTATTTGTTGAATTTTCTGTATGCAATTTGTTTTTCAACTTTCAGTTGAGTTTTGATTTTTTTTAAGTCAAAAATTTTCTCTCAGTCAATTACTGTGTTTGTAAACTGTCTTCTCTTCTTTATTGCAGGAGAGTGTGGATTTAGGAGAGATCATGTACTCGCTCTGCTACCTTCCCACAGCCGGCCGTATGACACTGACTGTCATCAAGTGCCGAAATCTGAAAGCCATGGACATCACTGGCTCCTCTGGTTAGTGAACACATTCTGACATTGTATGCGTTATACAGAATATCTTATGTTGACCAGAAGAGTTTTTAACACACTTAGTTCAAGTTTCAAATGGTATGTTGAATGTTTGTTTCCTCAGACCCATACGTCAAAGTTTCACTCATATGTGGTGGCCGTAGACTAAAGAAAAGGAAGACCACTACCAAGAAGAACACTCTCAACCCTGTCTACAATGAGGCCATCATCTTTGACATCCCACCTGAAAATGTGGAACAGGTCAGCTTGTCAATCGTGGTGATGGATTATGACCGGTGAGTGGCGTCTGTTAAAGAGCCTTTCTTCGTACCATGATCACTCTAGCAAGAATATTACCAGAGCGAAGGATATTGTGTGATAATATGAGTGAAATGAACAGGCCCACTTACATAACATAAAAGAGAGTGCTGGGGAAATTACTTTTCAACGGTAGCTATTCAAAAACAAACTACTTATTATGATTAAATGTAGCAATACTACAACCAAGCTACTGTTATAATAGTAAGCAACAGCACAAGCTAGGGAGATCCAGAAGCTAACTACATCAAACAATTTCACAAATTCTTACTCCCATCTTCGCCAAGGCAGACCACATCCTCCGACTTTATCACACATCTGCAAAGAGCACACTGTTATGCAATGACCGAACGCCATGCTGACATAGTCGCCCATCAGATGCCACTTCTGCGACTTTCAAAGCTATAAAATACTTAGCTAAATCCCAACACTGATAATTAACTAAATATCTCATAACAAACAAAACATTCATAGTTATATTATATTAATCTTGTATATTTAATAAATACTTGTGAGCAACAGTTTTTTGTGTTTCAATAAGTTTATTTTTATTTTCAGCTTTTTCTCTATAAATTGCAATGTGGATTTGTTATATGTTGTTCTTGCTAAATGAGCCACTTTTAGTAAGCCATTTTGTAACTATTTTTCCTTGTAACCAGGGTTGGACACAATGAGGTGATTGGAGTGTGTCGGACGGGTCCTGATGCTGAAGGTCTGGGCCGAGACCATTGGAATGAGATGCTTGCTTACCCACGCAAGCCCATCACTCATTGGCATGCTTTGTGTGAGGTAGGGGATTAGCATATACACTGCAAAACAAGCCCTGTATAGTATTTTAATTGATTAGTTACCTTTGTAAGACAGCAATATGGTTTACATAAATAAGCACATTATATGATTTCTATATCCAGGTCAGTTTGAAGAGGTGTGTAATTGGCAGTGCTACTAGTAGTGATTCTACTTAGTGATTCACTGAAGTTTAAGAAGAGTTTAAATGACATTTTTAGCATTTTTAACTTTAGATTAATGTTGTAAATGAGTGTCTCATACTTTAGACAATGTTTTGACAGCAAATGAGAACTCTAGAACATCTAAAGAATCTCTATACTGATATTTGAAATTTTCTCCCTACAGTGGCCAGGAAGAGCCTCCAGTTTTGAAAGTCAGGGCTCCTGCCCGTCACCCAAGCCTCCTCAGACTCCATAATTATGGCAGACAAGATTCTTAGTACATTCAAATCTGCTTGCACAGTTTAGTGCACATGTGCTTGGTTTCTTGTCATGAGCTATCCATTTTCTCTTTTTAGCTTGTAACATTGCATAATTTTACCTGAGGATGACTCAGGGGAGGAATTCCCTGCTGCAAACATCTAATGGGATTGCATTACCTCTTGGATTGAGATGCTGACGGCAGATGGGCTTTTTGAGGCAAAGTGCAAGACAGAAGCAGATGTAATGTCTGATGTCTGATGATGTGATGGAATGTGATACTTGACAGTTAAATGATACCCTGTTTGTGGATGACATATCAAATCAGACAGCACTTATCATTTGGTCTTTTTAAAAATGTAGGAAGAATAGTTGTCTTGACTTTATGACAATATTTGATCAATGTAGACGTATTATTTAAAAGAACAAATTATATATAAAAGTGGCATGAATGTCTGAAAATCTCAAATTAATGTGTGTGGTTTAAAAGGTGATTTGCCTGTTTTGAACAGTGAACACATGGTCAATTTTCCAGAGTGTATATTGAAAATTATGGTAAAAAATATGCAAATGTTACGGTTCTTTCCTTAAGAGTAGCTACACATATCTGCCTACTCTGATGATTGTCAGTATAAACAGTAAGGAAACCTTTTTTTGTTTGGTTCTGAGCGTCACATGACACTAGTAAGTGCAAACACATAAATTTGATCAGGTAAGAGGAGGGGTCTGTACACTACAACCTGTTTTCTAAAGTTGCCATCAATTTGGTGCTTTAAATACATCTTTAATGCACAATCACAGGATTACTCAACTGCTTTCAACTTTGCAGAGATACATATACTTAAGAAAATTACTTTTAAATAATTCAATTTAAATATTTTGCCCTTCATTTGCCCTGAGATGAAGGTTAAATTTAAGCTAATGAGTAGAAGGTGACTCTGACAGTTACAATAGCCAGAACATGAGAAATGTGTTACCTTGGGAGAGAGGTTTTAGGAGACACATTTGTCCAGGTACTGTTTATCTGAACATACCAGAAGAAAATATTTTAATGCATCACCTTCACATCTTTTCAGTGAAGTCACAGTCACAGTAGCCAGATGATGTAGCGTGAGAAATGTTGTCCATAAGCAGTAATCTGACCATTCAACAAAACTATTACAAGCATGTTTGTTGCCTTTAAGAAGATGATTCAGTCAGAATTCAGAATTAATAGGAGAGAAACATACTATGTAATTGGAGTTTGAAGAATGTGCATTTTAAATGCAGTCTGCCCAAAGTGAACACTTAAAATAAGAATTTGGTCTGTTCTGTGTTATTTCACCTCAGGTCCACTGACTTTTTATTTTAATAACAGTGAATTTGTTTACCCACCCATCTATTCATCATTTCTCTTTCTTAAATTCATGAAATATTGAGGGCTAATGGTAAAACATCAAATACAGACCCAGATTTGAGAGTTGTTTTTACCGTTTTACAGTAGGTAAAAAAAAAAAAAAAAGAACGGGCCAGGAAAGTTTATTTAATTAAAACTTAAGAAAATAATAGAGAGAAAATAAGCATAGAAATAATAAATGTAGATTAATCACTGACATTTTCTCAGATGGAGAATTAATAAGTAAACATTGCTGGTATATTTATTTATTTTTTATAATTGATTAAAAACAAGATGTGTGAACCAAATATAGGGCAGGTACAGACCTGGTGTGCTGTTTTCTTGGTTGGTTGCTGATCAACAGCCAAAACAGCAATTAAACTAGGGCACTTTGCAATTATGCAAATTAGTCTTCATATGTTTAATTTTTAGGTAAAATTATTTGTCCAAAGGTGTGAACCTACAGTTACATAACCTTGTCCAAAAAATTTGCTTTTTGATTCTAGCCATCAGTGTTTGCCCTTGATTTTATAATGTCACTACTGTAATGTGTCAACCCTTAAACAAATGAATTCTTCATGACATGTTTGCATTCAGCATATTTGAGATTTCATATATTTTTCATGGTGGGTCCCTGCCTTTTATATTATTCACTTAAGTAATAATGCAAACAAACATGGCAATTACATGAAGGCTGTGTACTGTTAACTATAATTTGCACATTAGGAAAATAGTTCTGCCCCACTGTACTCTGCATTGAGTATAAGAAAAAAAAAAGTAATACGTTCTTGTAGCATGTAGACACCAGTCTCTGGATTTGATGATATCAGTTAAAAATAATCTACACAAGAAGAATCTTGAAAGTGTATTTGTATTTGCACATATCCTTCTTCCTAGTGCCAATATATGTAAAATACTTGAGGACTTTCTAGAAGTTATGTTAAAGTGTATTTCTATGGATTGTTTAGTTGGTGGTTTGTATTTGTATGAGCTTGTGATCTTGAAGAACTTTATACAAAAATTTGCATCTATTGTGAACTGAATCCTCAAACTGTTAACCTGTTTTATTGAGCACTCTGTTTGCTGAGAATACTGTTCCTTGAGCCATTGAAAGGCTTGTCAGTAAATGACAGTGCTTTTTTGTCATACATGTTTCTGGCAACAAAAGTGGTCGCTAAAATTTGTCATGACATGTACAGTTTTGTGATAACTTTTGTAAAACTATTCGGTAAGTATTTGAAATATAAATTCACTGTTTCTGTTTCCTATGTACTTAAATGAAATAAATTCAGCTTGTCAAAGTTAAGTACGTCAAGTATGTTAACACCCCAAACCACACAGCAGCCATAGCCTTTAAGAGATAATTTAGCAGATGGGTCTTCACTGCACTGCTAATGATAAGTAAATGATCATTAATTCTTGCTGTAAGGGATGGAGAGGGGGATAGAAAATAAAATCTTCTAAAAATAATCACCAAAAAGGAGATGTATGGATGCAGTGAAAGAGGATATGAAGTTAGTTGGTGTGAGGGTAGAGAATGCAGAAGATAGGACTAAATAGAGACAGATGATTCGCTGTGGCGACCCGTGAAGGGAAAAGTCGAAAGAGAAAGAAGAAGATCCTCTCAAGTTATTCTCTTCTGAATGTTCAGCCAGTTGAATATATGTGTGTTTATTTACTTCAATTGCTGAAAATTGACATTTGCCTATTGAGAGTTATACATATGACTGACACTGTAGGGTGCAGGTTTAAAAGCCACTATAAATTGCATGGCATGAATCTTGAAAGTTAAAGCAAAATAACGTTTTCAGGAGGCACAGTAGGAATTTTAATTTTATACTACCTGCAGTCTTGCTTCTCTTCTCATACTGTCTCCAGGTCATTTTTGATCACTTGGCTTTGCCTTCTCATAGCAGTTTTAATTTTGTATGTTTGCATTGGTGTGGTTATTACTATCTGGTGACTTAACAGAATCCCTGTAGCAGCTCTGACATCATTTGATCAACTCTCTGGTGATGTCTTGACAAGAACAGCAGGGAGGTTCTTTGTTTAATTTTTTCTTCTGCTGCAAGGAGAGATGCATCACTTGTTGCTCTGCAATGTTGTTGTAGTACATGGTTCTAAAAGACGTGGTGGGACCTTCCTAGTGACTACTATACTATACTATACTATACTATACTATACTATACTATACTATACTATACTATAGAGACTATATACAACACTAGCTTGCGTGATTGACTGTTTACCTCCTTGGGGTAGGTTCACAATGCCAGCATATGTAAGACCATAGGACAAAGCAGAGAAAAGAGATTAAAAATCTTTTTTTGACCTACAAAATGTTTGGGTTTTTTTGCTTTTGTATCACATGTTTGCCTGCTGCTAGATATGTTTACATCTTATCATGTCTTTGGCAGTTCCTGAAACTACAACAGAGACTGGCATTCAGAAGAGGCATTTTCTGGCTAACAAAGAAATACAGGAACATTCCTTGCCAAATCAGTTATCAGAAAATTACTGATCATTCAGACCGTAATGAAAAACAGCACTAAGAGCTGACACTTAGCAAGCCAGATGACAAAAAGGTGAAGGAAACAATTGTCCGTGTGAAATAAGCACCGCAGGGCATACAGTCAGGGCTTGAGGCAAGTGGCCTTGTGAAGATCACAATCCCTGAGGGAAGAGATACCGCTTCACATGTGGGAGCAAAAAACCCAGATTACATTATATAACAGAAATCAAAGCACATGGCATTTCCTTATAATTACTATTACGTCCTTTAAAAGACCACCTTCTAACTTCAACATGGAATACAAATTCCAAATGAATCTTTACTGTCCTTTATTATACTTTGATACACAGCATTCATGGTTTTGCATTCGTGTTATTCTTTCAGAAGTTCAGATTTGGCCTTTACCAAGACTTCTACAAGCGATGATGATGCAGGAAGATACTGCACCATTGTCGTTAATTGCACATTCCTATGCGTATGACATCTGTGAGCCTTAATCTAAGGGCATGATCCTGAAGGGGGGTTCTTAATGCCTTGGGTACGTAAGGTCATTGCATTCCAATGCAACACTTTACTGCTCCTTGCCATGTGATGGAACTAAAACACTACAAAAAGAAATGTCTGATTTTGTGATTTGGTAGGTCACATAGATTACATGTTAAGGGCCCTCTTAAAACAAAATAAAAATAACAGGAACCATCCTAAATTATAGAAAAATAACTGGAACATTACAGCATGGCACAAAAAGACCACATCGAATCTGGCTTTTACTCTGTTGTATTTCAACACCGACAAAGTGCTTGGTACTTATATTGTTGTAACAGTGGTTTGTAGTAAACATGTCAAGTTACAGAAGAAACAAGTTACGACACCTGAATGTCCTATGATTATTGGGTAGCAAAAATCAAATGAATATAATCAAATCTCATTTTCACACTACATTAACTACATTAACATTAATTTACTGAAATGTGCCAATGTTATAGTTATGTCAGGTGGTAATATAATTCCTAAAATGTGCCAATGTTATGATTATGTCAGGTGGTAATATCATTCATCATAATGTCTTTGATGTGACCTAGAAAGGACTGTCACATTATCAGATTTATTTATGTAGCATGACTCAGTTGCAGCCTCTTTTTAGAACATTAATGCTAGAAAGCCTGATAGAACATGTCAAAGAACGTGCACCCATTTGTTCTTTCACATTTGCTTGGTTGTTGAGAAAGCTTTCAATGATGAAAGGTCACAACGGCTATTTTCCTAGCATCCAACCGAGGTGCCGCTGGTGGAGACGTATTGATATGAGATACCAAAAATAGACATTTTGCCCCTCGGATTAGAGTACAAAAATCATCTTTCATTAGGACTCTCTTAGATGATCTCCTTTGACACACACACACACACACAGAGCTCTCTCTCCCTCTCTCTCACTTTTTATACACAAAATAGTCACATAAAGAAACAAACTCAGCTCATAAACAAACAAGATTTTATATTACTATGCTAAAAGGTAAAAGAAGAATCAGACATACAAAGGTATATAGCGACCTTAAAACTCCAGATAAAGGGACATTGTGATAGCTTTTCTAGAACATCGAGTGCATTTTAACACACTTTATTGAGATTTGTAAATAATAAAATAATGATTTAGTTACAAAATAAAACTAAAACTAAAATACTTTACTATGACCATAGAAGACAAATTTGATGGTGTTGATGTATTGATGATAACGATCGTCTTAATTACAATGTTTTATGGTGTTCATTACAATATGCTGATTCCAAACAACATTTTCACAAGTAAATCCTCATAAACTTTTGGTGTGAGAAATTTCTATGGGAAGACAGTCCTTGTGTCCATGTGAATCAATGTTCAGAGTTTTAGTGACCAAAAATGGTGTTTCTATGAATGAGCTACTGGACGCCCACTCTCTCTGTCTCCCCACTCTCTCACTGAATCATTCACTGAGGATATGTGTGCTTGGAGTCAGTGAGTGCTGCCAGCAGCTTTCCCTTAGATAACACACAGTTGATATTGTGTTGTTCCACACAAGTTCAGGACATCAGGACAAGGTCAGGACATTTGGAACACAGAACACAGATCTACGATCAACAGATCTATTTGTCTATTGCAAGAACCCAAGCTAAAGCATCTTTACAGCACTGACTTTCCACAGATTCTTTTGCAATTTCAGGCCATTTGTCTTAAAACTGACGGAATCTGAAGAGCTTTGCACCTGTGTGTTATTATAAACAAGGTCTATTCTTCATAAACACAATAATATTCTTCAGTAAAACAATACTTAACACTTATAGCCATAAAAGCCAACCAGTATGTACTTGGAATGCAGATCCTGATGGGGACGGGGAAAGAGGTGGCATCTCTGAGTTATTGGGGTTGCTTACTGTGGTCTTGGCCTCCCACGGTCTCTATGGAAACCCCCATCCACAGCAGTAGCAGCCGCCTCTGTAAGAATTTAATAGGTGTACATTCGTTCCCACAGCGACCAGACACCGGAGAAAGCTGGCGTCAATCACCGCTGCAGTTTGAGGGCATGTCCTTGATTGCAAGAACACACTGGTGCTGTGGTTCCTCTTGAGAAACACTGCATATTACTGCCCAATTTCACTTCATTTGTAGGAAAAGCTTTAGGCCTTTCTGGCAAAGGAAGCCTTGTGCTGTAAACATTTTAACCATGTGATCATCTCCCTTTGACAGCAATTTATTCTAATGTTAACAGATATGTATAGCATAATTATGTTGAAATTGATGCACAGTATTGAAACTAGTATACAGACAGGTCTTGATTACCTCCTGCTTTACATATTTATGTTTGCTTATTTATTGCCAATCCTATCATTAAAAAATACAATACAATACAACTTTATTTATGAAGCACTTTAAAACAAACCATACAGGACCAAAGTGCTGTACAAAGAACAAATAAGAACAATAGACAAACCAATTTAAAACATCTCACAAAGTGTCAAAAGCCAGGGTGAAAAGATGGGTTTTTAGCTGGTATTTAAAAACAGACAAAGAAGAGGCCAATCTAATCTCTAATGGCAGATCGTTCCAGAGTTTGGGAGCAGCTGCAGCAAAAACACGATCTCCTCTGAGCTTACGCTTTGTCCTGGGTACACTCAGGAGCAGATGATCAGCTGACCTGAGAGAGCGGGTTGGTGTATAAGGCTGTAGCAGCTCAGACAGATAGGATGGGGCAAGACCATGGAGGGCTTTAGAAGCAAATAAAAGTATTTTAAAATGAATCCTAAAAGGAAAAAGTAAAATGTATACATAGTAAATTAACAAGGACCACTGATCAAGATGTTATAAAATATAAAAC
>JAVGVS010000980.1:0-2500 GCA_032718565.1 Distichodus sexfasciatus
ATACATGCACTTAAATTTGAATTTAAACTGAATTTTTTGCACTGCCGCTACTTATTTGCACAAACATTGAACATTGATTGAATGTATAAATAAGACTGGACATAGCATTCCACATATTATAACTGTTTCTAACCTCCTGCACATCCAGTGTAAAAGTCAACTTCCTCTTTTGTAGGTAATACTGCATCCAAACTGTCTCTCTTTCTACCTCCATTTCTAGTTCTAGTTCAAAGTTATATTTAATATTCCATTCCTAGTTTAAAATGTATATTTTGTATTTTATTTATATATTGTTTATTCCATGTGCCTTATTTGTTCTTTGTTCCCTGTTTCTTGTTGCACTGTAAAAACTGGAGCCACGTTGTCTCGTCTCTCTCTATATCTGTACAGTATATAGCAGAGATGACAAAGTTTACTTTGACTTTGACGTAAACACATAGTAAACATATCCAGACTTTTATAGTTGAGCATATTTACAGTTAAAACCTTGTCCGTGAACTGTTACAACAAAAAACTAAATATTTGTTCATTAATCGAGATAAAAATGATCAATTAATCACGATACTGATTTCAGGTCGTATCGTGCAGCCCTAACTGTAATCATGATCAGTGTACCTCGAGTTGCTGGAATCAGAACTGCCAGAGTTATTTCCCCAGTGACGGAGGGAACCAAAGTGCAGCAGATTAAGAGCGGCACATGGCTCGAGTGTGAGTTTGTCTCCAATAAAGCCGCTTCCTCCATCAAGCTCAAAACTGCTGCACAAAGCAAAAACCAAAATCGCGAAAAATTCATTCATTCATTCGTTACCTGGACCGCTTAATCCCAACTGGGGTCGCAGAGGGGAGCGGAGCCTATCCCGGGAACTACGGACGCAAGGCGGGGACCAAGCCTGGGCAGGCGCCAACACACCGCAGGGCACACACTCACGCAATCACACTCTCACTCACACCTTACGGGGCCAATTTAGAGTCGCCAATTAACCTACAGTGTATGCTTTTGGACTGGGTAAGGAAACCGGCGCACCCGGAGGAAATCCACGCCAACACGGGGAGGGCATGCAAACTCCAAACAAAAAGACCCTACGGCCGACCCGGGGTTCGAACCCAGGACCTTCTCCCTGAGGCAGCAGCGCTAATCACTGCACCATCGTGCCGGCCCACCGCGAAATTTCCAAAATTAAGGTACTCATGAGCAAGCACTGGATGGGTCAAACGCAGAGCTCACGTCTGCTTGTGGTGCACCGTGTATGTTGTGTTCATAATGACAAATATCACTAAAAATGATTTGTAGTTATTTAAGATTCTTCTCTGAAGAATATGAACACTGCAAACACCAAACGAGGAGAAAGACAGAAAATCTCTAGTTAAAAACAAATAATTTAAGCCGGATTTCAATTCTGGTTTGTAAAATGTTGAGTTTTTGTTGTGCGTCGTTTCCTTTTAGATTTACACACAACTTTCACTTCTCTCCTGAAGTCATGTGATCTGCACTTCCCTGCACTGGGTATGTGAAATTACAAAACTCTGAAAAATGGATAAACAACTTATGGCTGAAATATGAGCTCCGTTTATGACGCCGGAAATCGGAATTCATTAAGGACGCAAAATACAAACAGTGACTCAAAAAACACAGTTTTGCTCATAAACCATTTTCAGCAATATTCCCAATGTTGCATTCTATATTAAAACTGCAACAGAGTTTTTAAAAATATTAAGAAAATTTTGAAAATCAGTGTAATAATTTCTTTGATTGGATCTGAATGCAAGTTTTGATTAATTTTCGATTACAAATTTCATCACAAGACAACAATAAATTGACTATATTGATGCAACGATATATCGATGTAATGTCCGCTGACATCTCAAAGTGCTACGATACGATTTCCATTTGATTCCATTCAAGAGTCGGCGATATTGAGACAATATCATACGGTGATTTAACACGATCACTTCCATTCATATAAAATCTCAAAAACAATTTCATTCCTGAGCTCAACCAGACACCTTCCCTTTACATAAAATTTGAAATAATAAATATAAAGTGACATTACATCTTGAATAAAGTCTGATCAATGTTTTCATTTCGACTCAACGCGATGGACTCACTGATCGCTGAACCAGCGTATCTCATGTAGATCTATACGCATGAGATGACACATCAGGATATGAGATTCCGGTCACATCGTACAGCCCTAAACCACAGCATGACAAATCCAGGAGCCTTTACAAAAGCTCCCAAATCCTGGAGTTGCTGTCTACAGAGCTGCTGTTGCTGCTGCTGCTGTTAGGGGTGTAACGATACATTGAATTACACTGATAAACCGATTCCCTGATCAGAGAGCCCATAGCATTGATCCAAAATGAAAGTATCAATCATACAAACAGTAACATCCCTCACCAACCACCAGTTTCTTTTATGACGGTGTTAAATCAGCATCTGTTTTTGTCTCGTATCGATAGCTTGCTCCTGAATGGAACTGAATGGAAACTGTATCGCATC
>JAVGVS010000980.1:7500-18718 GCA_032718565.1 Distichodus sexfasciatus
TAATAAAGATGTGTGACTTCTTTTTGAGCAAAAATATTGTGATATGAATTTTGAGTGATATCACCCAGGCCTAGCGAGAACACAAACATCTGTGGCAATAAACCAGACGAGCAAACAGGAAATCCAAATAATTCAAACAGGAAGTTGCTTCCAACGGACCAGTCAATATGCCAAATACTTTAAGCAAAACCATTCGTCAGTGCAGCAAGCTGGCGACGTCAACGAAGCGAAACGCAAGCTCAGATCCCCAGCGCACCAGACACTCGTCCCAAAACTATTAAGAGAGAGAATGAGTTCGTCATTAAGAGGAAAAAAACAGGAGGAGGAGGAGGAGGAGGAAGAAGAGACGACAATCATCTTAACGAATTTAATAGTGTCCTCCACGTCTTCAGGGCCTGTTCCTCCACCAGGGAGTAATCTCAAGATTATTAGAGGGTAACATGAAGAACGCCTTTTTAATTATGTTCTGAAAGTAATTAGGGGGGAAAAACGAGTTTAAATCATCTCTCTGATACCAGAATTAGATCCACAAAAAAGCAGCTGCAGAATCGGTGACGGCCAACATCGCTCAGCGAGGACCACAGCAGCGAACAAAGACACAAACCACAAACTGAGGACCATGGCGCGCTCTCTGCACTCCAGACCTAGAGCTGTAGTGGTGCTGCTGGTGCTCTAGTTGTCAGGATACTCGTCTCTGGACCAAGAGGTCGTGGGTTTGAATCCTACCTCCAGCACTACTATCGTAGGTTCCCTGAGTGAGACCCTTAACCCCAAGATGCTTCAGGGAAACTGTCCCTGAAATTAGGAAACGGAAGCCGCTCTGGGGTGTGTTTCCCAAAAGCATAGTTGCTAACTACGTTAGTAAATAACAGAGTACGTTAGCAACTAACATAGTGTATATTAGCAACTAACATAGTGTACGTTAGCAATAGTGTACACTAGCAACTAATGTAGTGTAGTACATTAGACTCTATGTTTTTGGGAAACACACCCCTGGGTAAGAGCGTCTGCTAAATACTGTATATATAATGTAAACATACAACTTGATTATGTTTACCAATGTTGAGATTACAGTTATTTACCACAATGCCTTTGTGGTAAATTGTAATTATACACAATTACATGTCTAAAATAGTTTTTGTTGTCGTGGTTTCTAGTGACGTATTGTTTGGCTGGAGAGTGCTTTGTGATTAAGCTTTAAGTGGTTAAATTAATTCGTCGTGTT
This sequence comes from Distichodus sexfasciatus, assembly GCA_032718565.1. Lineage (NCBI taxonomy): Eukaryota > Metazoa > Chordata > Actinopteri > Characiformes > Distichodontidae > Distichodus > Distichodus sexfasciatus. The sequence continues at coordinate 8,726 of JAVGVS010000980.1, forward strand.
GCCTTTTGGTGCCGATGCAGTTACGAGACATATTTAGCTAATTATTTGCTGCTGTTCTTCGACCGACTCACTGCGCCTCGTTCACCAGCACACAGTGCACCACAACCAAATGTGAGCTCTGCATTTGACCCATCCGTGATGGAGCAGTGGGCAGCTTTTTTTGGCAGCACCTGGAAAGCAGTGCTTGGGGACGGCACCTTGCTCATGAGTACCTCAGTGGTACCTTTACAGTTTCGGGAAACCTCTGAACGCTGGGCCAACTTCCTAACGTTTATACTACCAACTCCCCTGATTGCCTGGGTTTAGAGCACTGTGTGATTAAACTTTAAGTAAGGGTCAACCGATTATTGGCCGGGTCAATTATCGGGGGCTGGTATAAGGCATTTTGCAGATTATTGGCATCAGTGTTTAATTTTGACCATCACCGATATTAAGTAATTACAAGGTGCTACTGTGGCTCCACTGCCGTCTCTTCTCTCTGTGCTGTTTGCCCTCGACTCACTGCTTCACTGAATGTCCCGCCCACAACAGTCTCTGATTGGCTACATGTCACGAGAGTCACTCACACAACACTCACACACAAGCGCAGCGTGCAGCTCCAAGAAGGAGAAGAGGAGAGAGGAGAGTTTCAGCTGAGCTTGGTGTTTGTAAAATTCAAGTTTTGACATTCTCCAAATATTGGTTGTCCCGTTAACAAGCAATAATCGGTATCGATATGGCCCCTGAAAAGCCAATATCGGTCAACCTCTAGCTTTAATTGGTTTAATTAATTGGTCGTCTTGACTTTTTGTGCAGATGCAGTTTCGAGACGTATTTAGCTAATTATTTGCTGCTGTTCCTCAACCGACTCGTTGGTCCTTGTTCACCAATATTTTATTAGTAGCTTATTTTGTAAATTTGTTCATAAGAAAGTAAATACATTTAAATAGTAAAACATTATGCGACTGAAGAACTGAACAAATTCCAATAATCTAATGTTTTAACCAAATAAAAAAATTGTGAGTGCTTTTCAGCAGTTGCAAAAACTGAGCAAGTTTTAAAGTTTTAAAAGTTTTAGAATTCTCAGCGGATATTCAATATTATTTAATATTAATATCTGCCCACGCTGATACCGACACCGATAAATGAGTAAGGCATAGTCGAGCACGAAAAGACAAGATATTTTTGCTCACCAAAGTTCCACTGCAGGCAATTAACGCGTCCCTGAGTAACACCCTTAACCCCAAGTTGCTTCCTGAAATTAGGAAAAATGGAAGTCACTCTGGATAAGAGCTGTAAATGTAAATGGAGCATTTGGTTGTAACCACAAAAGCATCGAATTTAAATTTCCAACCATGCTTCTGTTCCCCGCACGCACTCATTAATGGACTTTAGCAGACAGTTATCCAGAGCAACTCCTACTCTCTGAATTTCAGGTAGGATTTGAACCCACAATCTCTTGGTCCGGAGGTGAGTATCCTAACCACTAGACCACCACCACCACCACCATCCTCTGTTTGATAAGGATATTATAAAGACGTGTATTTTTAACTAGCAGGTGCTTGTGAGTGGTGTAGAATTGGCAGAAGGGGCGTCTGATTGGCTATTGTGCCATCACAGCGCACTCTTGCCAGCTGCCAGGTGGAGTCAGAGGATGGAGTCCATCTTGGGAAAACAAAAGCAAGTATCCGTGTCTGTATTTATCTAAATGTATGACTCTGAAAAGCCAAAGGGACGGAACGTACACATTTGAGTGTAACTTACACAAGCTGAACATCAACAATACGCTCTACCTCCCAAACCTCAATGAAACATGAGTGGGATTTGACGTTACATTGTTAAAAATGATAGATTTTCATACTACTTTTAAATTAAAGTGTATTTTAAGACTATCCTACAGCACAAATATTCAGTATTGCAGGATGAAACAGCTTGGATGTAGTTCCTACTTTACCTCTACAGCTTGTAGTGTAGTAACGACTTCACTAAAACAGCAGCTTGTAGTGGAGCTCAGAGACTTTTAATCACAAGCAGCTTGCAGTTAGAAAAATCACTTTCCAAAAGCAGCTTCACTGACACTAGTTACAGATTTCAAGTGTGTGTTTTGATGTTTAACACACGTTGATGCGGAAGTGAGGGCCTGGCGCTGAGGCCATACGGGATTGGACGAGGAGAAGTTTCCCCCTCCTCCGTCTTCCTTCCCTCTCTCTCTCCCCGGGCGTAACGTGAGGCGCTGTGCAGTGGAACGCCGACTGCAAATCCCACATCCCCTGATTAGCAGCACTGCTCGTTCTCCAGAAGGCCACGTAATTAGACGAGACAGACAGAAGATCGGGATTTCGGGTCAAAGTAAAGCCTGCACGAGTGCCCACTCCTACTCCTCCTCTCTACACTGCTCCTCGCACTCCTCCTCTCACTCTCTCTAGACTGCTCCTCACACTCGCCTTCACACTCCTACTTACACTGCTCCTCTCTCTCCTCCTCAGACTCCACATCACAATCCTGCTCACACTCCTACTCACTCTCCTCCTCTCTCCTCTGAGATAGAGAGTGTTATCCGTCCAGTTTACAGCAGTCTCCTCCTCACACTCTTCAGCCCACCCAGTACTCTTCTTCACACTCCTCCTCATGCTCCTTCATACTCCAGAGAGCGAGTGAGTCTGTCATCGTCTCTCCAGTTTACAGCAGAGCTGTGAAATTACATTACAACATCCAGCCAAACATCACCACCCTAATTAGAGCTCTGCGGGCTGGAGCGTAACGCCTCAAAAACAAACCATATCATGTGTTTACGTTCAGACCAGTTACTGAGAGATCAGCAGTAGAGGTCAACCAATATTGGTGTTTCGGGGCTGATATTGATACCTATTATTGCTAAATAACGGGACAGATAACCGATATTTGGAACTGATAAGCAAAAAAAAGAAAATCACTGTCAAAATTTTACAACCACCAACAAAAAGCTTTATTTACATACAGTGGCTTTGTTTGTAAATACTTGAACTTTTTACATTCATTTAACTTTAAATAATATTAAATAAACATATTAGTAATATTTAGTAACTGTGAAACTTACATTTGAAATTTAAACATTTTAGTATTCCAAACAAAGCAGCAGCAGCTTGTGGTGAAGGAAGTGTTCTCCACTTAACCTAAGACTGGTGTGACCTGTAGTCAATCAGAGAGTGTTGAGGGCGGGATGTTAGATGAAGCAGTGAGTCGAGAGCAAACGGCACAGAGAGAAGAGACGACAGTGGAGCGACAGTAGCACCTTGTAATTACTTAATATCGAATATCAATATGTGTGTGTGTATATGGGTGTATATATATGTATGTATATATATTGTTTTGTAGTAGTCTATACATAGTCCTGTCTTGTCTTGTTTGTCTGTCAATTTGTTTAGCTCTCTGTTACTTGCCCCCCCCTTATTCATTTATTTACCTTTTGTTGTTTGTTTGTTTTTGTTTTTGCTTGTAACATCTTGTTTTGTTTGTCTATTGGTTTTTGTTTCTGTTTGATTTTTGTTCCCTTTTTTCTTTTTTTTTTCTTTTTTTCGCCCTCCTTTTCCTTTCTTTTCTCTTTTCTTTCTTTTCTTTTTTTTTCCCCTCTCTCTTTTTATGTCCCCCCTCCCCACCAAGTGGATATTCATTTGGAGCAGTTTGTGCATGTATATTCTAATTGTTGCGTCGTTTGGGATTGTGCCCAAATGAAACTTGTAATTAAAAATAAAGTTGTCCTCTGAAGAGGGGGGGGGTGGTGGTGGGTTAAAAACAAAAAAAAAAAAAACCAAATATCAAAATTAAACACTGATACCAATAATCTGCACAGTGCTTAATATCGGCTCCCGATAACCGGCCTGACCGATAATCGGTTGACCCTTATTCTGCATATGCTGGCTGATGTAATATCGTAATATCAACAAAATTTGTGATTTACGGCCCCACAATATAATAATTTCTATCATTTAAATTCTGAATGCAACAATGCAACAGTGCAACAGCGGTTTGGAACATCAACATCGGCCAAAGTGAGGGTGAAGAGCTCCCTATTTAACTCAGTGTAAATGTATTCATGATAAAGATGCATGCAAATGTGTGTGTACATATACATTCATATCAGATCCCATACGATTGATAACGTGCATGAAGACTGCATGAGGTCTGACACACCGCTCCGTAAGAGGTCAGTTTGTTTGTTCGGTGAAGACTCGCTGCACATGTGTTTTTCCTGACGGTCAGAGCCACACAGCGTCCAGCCGGCCGTCTGACTAATCAGCAAAATCAGGCTGCTTAGCAACCCCAAAGGACACTGAGCAGCCCAGTCCACTCAGCGCGCACACACAACCAAGCACCGTGGTCATGCAATAACAGACTCACACACACACACACACACATTTATACACACAGCATTAGCAAGCACCAGGGTCCTGCAAACACACACACGCATCTCCACAGTCTCTACGCCCTTAATAAACGTCCTGCAACTGACACTAAATCTACCTGCTGCTGACATCACCACAGTGCGACGTTCCAAAGTGTGCACACATCCCCTCGGACAGGGCAGTAGGTGGTAGAGTCCAACCCCCACCAACACACACACACACACACACACACCGCCCCGGTTCATTCTGCACTGCATGAAAGAGCAATTAGCTCGGTGGCCCAGTTTACAGCACTGCCGTGGGATCGCCAAGCACACACACACTGCAGCAAACACACTGGTCATGCTGCCGGGACGTGATGCACAACACCAGCCCGCGCTCTCTCTCACACACACACACACACACACACACACAAACATGCACATGCAGGCACATCTACCTGCTGGACACACTCATACACATGCACACGTGTGACTGTACGTATGCACACACACAAACGTGCATGCACAAGTGTAGGCATGCACACAAACACACACATGCAGGCACACGTCTTTGCACACATGCATGCATGCATGCACACACACCCTGACTACATGCATGCATACAAACACATGCACACACGCCTATGCATGCACACACAGACACACACACGCCGACACATGCATGCACATACGAGTGTGTGTGTGTGTGTGTGTGCGCGTATGTATGCATGCACACATGCCTGACTACATGCATGCAAACATACACACACACGCCCATGCATGAACCCACACACATCTATGCAAATACACATGCATAAATGCATACATACTCACACCCATGCATGCATGCATACACCCCCAACTATATGCATACATACACACACTGTCACACCCATGCACACAGGCATGCATGCATGTACACACACTTACTACATGCATGCATGCATACACACACACCCTCACACCCATGCACACACACCTTACTGCATGCATGCATGCATACACACACACCCTCACACCCATGCACACACCCATTTATGCACACACACCTTACTGCATGCATACATACATTCACCCATCCTCACACACACACACACACTTATGCACACACATATAAATGCATGCACACACACACCCTCACATATGATAAGACATCATATCTATTCATTATATCTGTTTATTAATACGTCAGCTACTGATTGTGCGTTCTTGAGATGAGTTGATGTGGTCACTCACAGGTCAGAAGTGTGTGCTGTCCAGCACCGAGTGACCACACGGAGACAGGCTCAAGCTCATTTTTACACACACACATTTCTGTATGCTGCCACCACAACACACACATTTCAAAGCCTGGGCTGAGAAGCCTCATTTACATACAATTCAACAGGCCAGGAAGCTGCTGACCAGGACATTTAACAGTTACACACACACACACACACACACAGGGCATGGTGTGTATTCATTTGAATAACTGAAAATTCTAAGAAAAACTGTTTTGTTTACACCCTTTGATGCGATGTGTGTGATATGAACGTGTCACGTAAATAAAGGTTTGACATCTTTAACGCACTTTAAACTGACCATAATCACATGATCCGAGACTATTTATTTACCACATACACATCCATGATACAATGTGCGATAAAGTTTACTAGTAAAGTTTAAAAAATGCATCCAGAAAATATAATTTCTTAATAAATATTACTTATAAACAAAATCTGAACAATGTGTACAGTATGTATCTAAGTATCTATATAGTGTCTTGCTGAAGAAAAATCATCTCCCACGAAGCCAAACTTAACTCCAAATTTATAAACTCCGAGTAGTTTGGCTGCGCGATATGACAGAATATATCGGATGAGGAAATGAAAAGGTCTCTGTTTTCATATTCTGCTCTCTGGTTAATTTTTTTGGTGTAAAATCCCCAGTTTACAGCAGTCTGTGTTGATGGTTTGGATGAGGGTTTGCAGTAGTCACCACGGCAACACGCGGATGTAGACACAGAGAATACTATGCTGTTATGATTGTGTCTTAAACCTGGTGTCTGTGTGTGTTCAACTCTGCCTACACACACACTCCGAACACTCCACACCCTCACACTCAGATCTATGGAACACCAAAGCTGCCACAATTCACCCTAAAGACCCCGCACCGGAGCAGCGTAAAAAGAGACGACTTTTACAAATATTTTAGTGTAGAAAGTGATGTTTGACCACAAGTCACTAGAGCACCACAAAAATGGCATTTTCAACCGTATAAAAAGCGTGAGTATATTAAAGTGTAAACCTCGTTTTTAAAAAATGAAGCTGCGTGTCTGGAGTGTTTCAAGCGTGTGTAGGCAGAGTTGAGCGCACACAGACACCCCGAATTCGCCTTACCTTATTTCAACATGCGTCTTTTTTAAAGTTACGTCGCTAACTCTTAAAAATAAAATTCTATAAAAATCCAAACTCAGACTTACATCGTTCGAAAACAAGCACATGAAAGTGGAAATAACCAATAACAAGCCTAATATCTAATGAAATCCAATGTTTAATACGTTGCCTAATATGATCTTACAATGACGATAGTGATACGGCAAAATGATTAAAATATTTGCGGTCGGGACGGCAGGTGAACGTGCCTCACTCTTGCCAGCAATCCGAACACATCTGCATCGTAAGTCGGAGACTAGCTGTGTATATTTTTTGAATATAAAAGTTAAGAATGTTTCCAAAAAGTATGAAACAGGTTTAATTACTGAAAGATTTGTGGTAGTTGTGTGCGGCAGCGTTGTTACAGACGTTTCGGTGTGTTTACAGGAGGTCTAGGTCACCGTTTCAGGGTTTTAAGGGGATTTTTTTTGTGAAGTCATTTTTCGACTTGTCACAGGTTGTAGAAAGAATAAATGAGTAAGATGAGGTATTACTGTACTTACATTTGCATCTGTCAAGAAAAATATTCTAGATATTATAGCAAATAATAATAATATGGCCATTGTTGGCTGCTGATGATAGAGGACAGTTCTCATAAGTGAAATGGTATAGAAGACGAACTATCACTAGTCTTTCACAAGTGATAAACATGAAATTACACAACACAAGAGTGAAACCGATAGTGAGAGTTCTGTGGAAATCACTGACACAGTTCATTCAGGTTTCGCTGGTGATCTCAGTTTAGTACACAGTCAGATGTTCAGAATTGCGTCTCTGCACGGCAAAACCAGTCGCTTGTTGAAAATTTTCAAAATTGAGTTATGTTTCCATGAAAGGGCATAAATCAACCTTCAAAACGATACCTATATGGAATGAATCAGACGACATATGACTGAGATATCAACATTCAACATTTTCACGGAGGTTTCTGAGAAAAACGAGCGTTTATGTCGCGTGGGGTAAAATGTTGGATTTTTTGTTTTTAGTGTTTTGAAACAGTGGAAGGTCTATACTGTACTGTTGTGAATAAATTTGGCTGAAACTTACCCTTTCCATCCTAAAAACGTGACTTTCTTGAGGTGAGGAATTCAATTCCAACAGAATGTTAAAAGTTTCTGTTTTGACTAGTTGACTAGCGTGAAGATATTTCTCCAGAATCCATCTTCGTCTCCCGAGTTCAGTTAACCTAACGCAGGTAGGCTATCCGTGTGGCTGTGAATGCAGCGTAGGCTACCGTAAATGCAAACGTAGCCGCGACCGCACCAAGCGTCTGTGAGTGCTACGGCGATAGTCAACTTCAAAGGCAGATTTCTCCGTTTCTCACTTGGCGTGACAGGAGAAACCCGACTCCTTTGAATGTTGATATTTCAGTCATATGTCGTCCCATTCATTCCGTATAGGTATCGTTTTGAAGCTTGATTTATGCACTTTCATGACAACGTAATTTTGAAAATTTGCGACAAACGATATTCACAATATAGTCACAATATAGTCATTTACTATTTACTATCGTGTGTGGAACAAGCTGCAATACATCAAGTGCATTCGATATATCGCCCACCCCTAACTCAAATCTAGTTCCACACTGTGCAGGAACCCTGTAGTTCTAATTTATAGGTGTACTCAAAATTTGGTTTCCTTTCAAAGTGACTTCAGTGACAGAGATTCGACCTTGATGTCCCGTTGCGGTCAGAATGAATCTGGACGATCAGAAGCAGCAGACGAGTGGACTTTGGAAAAGCAAATGAAAGCGAGCAGCCGTTTAACTCAGAACTGATCTCCCTCTCCTTCCTGTTCCCTACTCACACTGTAATCTGAAACTCTTACACAAAATCTCAACACACACACACACACGGGAGGGAGGGAGGGAGAGAAAGAATTCTCACGTTCATTCTAGACATTCTAGTTTCCAGTTCAGAGTCAATCTACGCATTCCAACTCCTCACTTTCCTGCTGTCGTTGGGTTCGTGTCACTTGATGAAATAAAGTCGGTGATTATTAGTGATTGTGAACAGCACAGCACACAGTGCACCACAACCACATGTCACCTCTGCATTTGACCCATCCCTGAATGAGCAGTGGGCAGCTTTTTTATTTTGACAGAGCCCAGTGGAGCAGTGCTTGGGGACGGTACCTTGATCATGAGTACCTTAATAGTACCTTTACGGGTCCGGGACCTGAACCGGCAACTCTCTGATCAGAGCCATTACACTACCTACTGCTTACTGTTGTCGTTTACTGTTTGTTATTTCATTTTTTTCTATGAATATTTGTAAAAAATTACAATTGAAATTTAAAAAAAGAAGGGAAATTATTAAATTTTTTTGTGATGAACTGACCGGTGAAGAAGTCAAACTACCAAAGTGAAAAATAAAATAATAATAATAATAATAATAAAGTAGCTGATCAGTAGCAAATCTCTCCCTCGGTCTCACTGCTGCTCCAGCTCCGTGGATAAAGCGGGTTTATGGCTTTTATTCGTTGAGGTCAAAGTTTAAACAGCTAAAATGCGGTTCGTAGTGACAAATCAGCTCAGTCAACAGAGCGAGGCCAAAGGTCATGTGCTGCAGCGTGATGTCACGACGTTACACTGCGTTTCTACCTGCAACATCAATGCTGACGGCCGTCTAGTTCCAGCTGTTACACGTAGGGCTGGGCGATTTGATTTCTAATCAATATCACGATTAATTACATTTTACCTCAATTACGATTAATGAACAATTATTTATTTTTCTAGTTATTTTTTGCTCTCATAGTTTGTACTGTAAATGTGCTCAACTATTAAACTATTATTTTATTCTAATGAAAGAGTGTAAATCTATTTTCAGTGTTGGGGGTCACTAACTAAAATTAGTGCTAAAAACAGTAACAAAGCTACTTTTAAAATGCTGTAACTTTTACACAAATCGTGTAGTGCTGTAACATTGTTACAAAAAATATTATTTCTCTCTCTTTAAAAAGACATACACTACCAGTCAAAAGTTTGGACACACCTTCCCATTCAGTGTTTTATTCTTTATCATCATCACTATTTCCATTGTAGATTCTCACTGAAGGCTCTATGAATGAACACATATGGAATTATGTAGTAAACAAAAAGTGTGAAATAACCCAGAACATGTTTTATATTTTAGATTCTTGAAAATAACCACCCTTTTCTTTGATCACTGCTTTGCACACTCTTGGCATTCTCTCGATGAGCTTCATGAGGTAGTCACCTGAAATGGTTTTCCAACA
>JAVGVS010000980.1:33658-48751 GCA_032718565.1 Distichodus sexfasciatus
GCCTGGGGAAAAAACTAATAAAATACGAACGTGAAAGTACCAGATGACGCTTTTCGTAACTTAGCAACAACAAGCACCGAGAAAGCGCTCTGGAAGTGAGGTGTTGACAGCTCTCTTTAGCTGTTCTTTGGCAGCGGCAGATTTTCTCCCCCCAGTTCTTAGAGCTCTTCAAGTAGAAATTTGTTGAAAATTATTTGTTTAATATTGTTTGATTATTTTAACTTGTTCATTCAGTCTGTATAAGAATCCAAAAAAACAAAACATAAAAAAAAAAACACGACAGTATATCGTGATAATTATCGAAATCGATCAATATGACAAAAAATATCGTGATAATGTTTTTGTTCATATCACCCAGCTCTATCGGTATCATATCCGAATTGGACGATAGTTGCTTGTTTTAAAAGTCACCAGCATCAGGCCGATGCTTAGATTTGCCCGATATTTCCAGGCGACATTTGCTGCTGCATTTACTGTACGTGGGAAAGGCAGCGCCGGTGCCGGGCATGTCCAAAGCCCGAGGTGGAATTTTATATGGCCCGCGCCTTCAGTCTTAATGCGTATGGCGAAAATTCTGAGCACGCAGTGGAACGTTCACCAGCAAAATCTCGACTCTCAATCCCTTCAGGACTTGGAGGCCTTTTTTCAAATTGTTGTGGCAGCTTTTCTAAAAAATTGTGCTGAAAGTGGGTTTTTTAGTGTTTTGTTGCAATAGAGTTGCAGGAAAATTAGCGATTTTATCTCCTTTTATAATGATTCTTTCACCATGAATTAAAATGAAGGAACAAAACCACTATTATTTTTATCAAACATTAATCATTTAGTTATTTTTGAAGATAAATGTGAGGCGTTTTTATCACACGTTTCCTGCGTCTTCTAAACGTAACAAGGAAATGAATTCGCTGAAGCATAGCTCAACTTTTTGCGGTCAAGATAGCACAGTAGTCATGAATTTGCGGGGACTGGCTAAATTTGCATTAATAGTTGCGATTGCAACATCACAAAATCCTGGAGGGTCTGTACAGCAATACCTCGCCTTACATCATTTCCACTAATTCTAAAAAACTTAATTCTATGAAAATCAGTGATTTTACTCAGAATTACACTGTTTAAATACAGGCGTATAAAAGTCTAATTCATTAATTTATTGTTAAAGAAGCATTATAAAGTGGGACAAAATTTTTCTGCCACTTTGACTTGCTCCCGCAACAAAATGCCTAAAAAAAGCCTTAGAAAAGCAGCCAAAAAAATCAGTCATTTTAGGCTGCAACAATGTCAAAAAAGGCCCGTGAAATCCAGGAAGGACTGGCTGTATACGGTATGTACGCTGTATATGCAACGCTGTATATAAAGCGGCAGAAGAATACTCAAATATGTGGAAGCTCTAAAAAGGGTTGAAGAGAGTAAAGATGGGCGGAGATCTTACACTAAACAGGATGCTGGCTCCCCACATGCAGGAGAACAGGTAGAAAGCGCTCAGCTGGCCCGACTCGTTAAACTTGCTGTGCTTGGTCTTGGAGAAATGCATCTTCCTGTTGATCTTCTGCAGAGGAGAAAAAAAAAACAACCACAAAACGCTGAAACAAGACGATACCAGGGCGATATGACTTCAAATCAATATCAATAATTAATTGAACATTTTCTCTCAATTACAATTAATCAACAATTATTAGGAGTTCATGAAGTGCCACGGAACCCTCTTGTGTTAGTCTGTTTTTTCTCTATTATTATCATCATCATACAAAGTAGACTGCAGAGCTGGAACCTCAAAAATTCTGAACCACTGAAATTGTCAGGTTAAGTAGGAATGATGTGTATCTTGGCACACTGATCGGCCTATAACTGGGGATATAGCAAAGGAAATGCGTTTTGACCTCTAGGAGAGCAGAATCTACTACATAAATAGATGCATCTGATTCACTGAGGCACTAATTATACTATACCGCTATTTGAGCAACAGGAGGCACTAAAAATACCCCGCGTTGCCCCAAAGAGACCGTCCCGCCCTCAAGCAACAGCTTCTCTCTTCCGCCATTATGGGTCTGGAGCCTAGGCAGTACCGGATCAATATCTGATACACATATCGTATCGGTGGATCCCCAACCGCTTGCCCCCCCGCCGCCGAACTTACATCGAGGACGTACTCCTGGATGATGGCGTGCATGATGATGGCCACCAGCATGTAGAAGAAGACGGTTGCCACGTCCTTCAGCCCACTGCGGAAATAATTCACCGCCGTCTCCTCCGGGCCTTCTGCTCAACACACACACAAACACACCAACACGGCCACCACAACCAGGTTAAATCAGCTGTAATCGTCCGCATGACGGGGCAGAGGGAGCAGCAAGAACACCATTACAGGCCACAAACGAGGGCCGGACGATACAAGCTCAAATCAATAGTATGATTAATTGAACATTTTGTAGTAATTACGTATTGGCAAATTATTACTCTAGCTTACTTTTACTCCAACTGTCTGAATGATTATTCTATTTTTTAGATTTGTTTTATGTGTTTACCCTCATAGTTTATTGACGAAGCTTGTACAGCAAATATGCTCAAAAGATTAAAGTTGAGTTCATTTGTTTCTAATTAGGAGTGCACATCTTTGTGACTATTCTTTTTAACAGGATTAATATAATTGTCAAAATAATTGAAATGATTGTAATGGGCTAAATCAAACCGATTAGACGTTCTGAATATTGGCTTCGATTAATTGCCCAGCCCTATGATGAACCAACCAGTGGTTTTACAGGCTTTAAATGACAAGGGGCAGTTGGTAGTGTAACGATTAGGAAGTTGGCTCCGGTTCAAGTCCCTGACCGCTACAGGTACCACTGAGGTACTCATGAGAAGGGATGCACCGATCCAACCTTTTCAGTTCCGATAGCAATGCCGATACTTGGGCTTTGGGTATCGGCCGATCCCGAGCACCGATCCGACACCAGTTTTTTAAACAGCTTTACAGTCCTAAGAGAATTTGGAGCGTTTGCCTATACCTTTGTTGTTAAGCGTATTATATAGTGTTTGTGTAGAACTTCGCCACACATGCCTTATGTTGTTGTGCTTAGGACATAAGGACAGTGTCTGTTTTATTGACTTGCAGAGTTTTTATTATGTAGAGATATTCTATTCTGTGAAAATAAATAAGGATAGTGCCAAGCCGAAACAACGCATCGTTCTATATTTATTTTGTCATCTCTGCTATATACTGTACAAGTACACAGAGAGACGAGACGACCTGGCTCCAGTTTTCACAGTGCAAAGAACAAGCAACAAAGAGCAAATAAGGCACATACAATAAGCAATATATAAATACAATATAAAATATAGCCTTTAAACCAGAAGTAGAAAGAGAGACATTGACATTACATGTTACATTTATAGCATTTAGCAGACGTTCTTAACCAGAGCGACTTACACTTCCTAATTTCAGGGACAGTTCCCCTGAGAGCAACTTAGGGTTAAGGGCCTTGCTCAGGGACCCAGTGTTGGTAACACCAGAGGTCAGATTCGAACCCACAACCGCTTGGTCCGAAGGCGAGTGTCCTACCACTAGGCCACCAACACCACATGCGGTATTCAGCCTACAATTATGATCTTTCACACTGAATGTGGATGAGATCTGTGACAGTTTCAATATTAAAAATTCTAAACAGTCTATTGAACTCTAACACTATGGAATGTCAAAATGTTTTTCTGATTAACGGACTCATTTTGGCCTACACCTCATTTTTGACATGATGGCGTTCCACACAATATGGTGCCGAACTCGTGTCTCGGAATAAACAATGAAAACGTCGAGTAAACGGCTGTAATGCGAGTAGAACGCTGGTTGTTTTTGCTATTTATCAGCTAAAACATGAGTTTTATCTGTAATAAAGGGGGAGATTTGACTGAACTTTAGTGAATGTTGGACTTCCTGAGAGACACACGCACTAACAAATGAGGAACAGAAATTGTGAACGAGAGCAGTAATTAACAGTATAATTGCGTATTATTTGTTTTTGGGGTTGTAGCGAGTTGTGCTGCTTGTTCTGCTAATTGTCATATCAATATGTAGGAATTAGCACAAATGTAGAAAAATCTAAACAAACAAACAAAAAAACCCACTAACATGTCTGTCTGTGAACTTTCATTTTTCTCTAACCCATTTTTCGTTAAAGTATAAAACTGAGGCTGCGGTAATTTGGTTTAACTACAGTTGTTGACATAGTTTACAGATCTAAGAACAGTCGTGGACTACAAAGCACTGTTGTAAGTCGCTCTGGATAAAAGCGTCTGCGAAATGCTGTAAATGTAAATCTACACTTCACAGATGCCACATGCCACAGATACCCGATCCAGCTATGTGATTTGTTATTGGACCGATATCTCATCGGTGCATCCCTACTAACGAGTAAGGTACCGTCCCCAAGCACTGCCCGTGTTCAGCTGCCCACTGCTCCTTCACAGATGAGGCTAATGCAGAGGTAAGGTTTGGCTGTGGTGCACTGTGTGCTGTGCTGTGTTCACAATGGCAAATAATCACTCACATGTAGTGTGAGTGGACACATTTTAAATGACCTTCAAGGCTTTCGGACACCTTATCATGAAGCCCAGGCCAACTTCACCAGATAGCTACACTGTTCCTAGATTATGGGGCACAATGAACAGTCTTGAAATAAGCCAGTGTACAGCTGCAGGTTTTTAGGTGTATAATTACAGAACCGTCTATTTCTCTTGAACCACAGGAAGATCCTCGTCTGGAGGATTCTGCTCTTGCTGACGTGTAGTGCTGGGAGATAAAACGATCAAGAGCAGCACTAGGTGAGGAGTTTCACCATGATACCATATTATACTATATAATTATGTCCCGTACTGACTGCTGTTGAAATGAATTGAATCGTATCGTAGCAGACTTTGTTAAAATAGAAGTGCCCCGTCAGGTTTTAAACCATAACCTTCTGTTTTGGCTATAGGTCAGGGTTGGTATGTGACAGCTTCAGGGTCCGCCTGTTAGTGACCTCTGCTTTAGCATGTCTGACGGAGTGCTGGTTTGAAAAAAACGCATTACAGAAGGACCCAATATAAGGCATGTAAAAAGGGAAGTCTCACATACCATTTGCTGTTATGGTGACGTTGTATTGCACAGTTATGAACAAAACGGCAATCTTGGATGTAATCTGTTAAGAAAAGTAAAGAGAGGATTAAGTCAACAAACAGAACAAACAAAAGCCATATTTTTAACAGTGTAGAAAACGCTGGTATATTAGAACCCCCTAAAAAATGTGTTTTTAACAAATAAAGTGGTGTGTAATTCCATTAGCTTATTAGCATTACTGTATGTTCAAATATTACCAAGTTGAGCCGTCCGTCTTTTCTTTATACCACAATTGCAGCAGTTGGTAGTGTAATGGTTAGGGAGTTGGCTCTGTGATGGGACGGTCGCCGGTACTCGCGAGGTACTACTGAGGTACTCATGAGCAAGGTACCGTCCCTAAGTACGGCTCCCCGGGGGTAGCCAAAAAACTGGCCACTGCTCCTTCACCGATGTGTCAAATGAGATCACATTCGGTTGTGGTGCTCCCAGTGTTGTGGTATTGATGCACCGATACCACTTTTTTACAAACCCATACGAGAACGAGTATTTTTATTTGTGTACTTGCTGATACCGAGTACTGATACTTCTTAGATTCTTAGACGTAATTAATTGGGAGGCAGATTTTATTTTCTCCTTCGCAGATTATAAGTAGGGATGCACCGATACCATTTTTTTGAGAACACTTTCAAAAACCAAAATATAAATTAAAGTACACTTGAGCCTTATGTCATTTTATAAAATAAAGGGTGGTATCGTTACTGATACCGGTATCGGTGCATCCCTAGTTATTGATCCACTCATTTTTTCATTCTGGTTTTGAAAGTGGAGGCTGAAAAAGACATTTATTTTGCAGTTTTGGTTTTAATAAGGAAAACAAAGGAATAGCATTAAAAAGTATGTTGCAATAAACCACTGTACATATTGCATAATTGTCTTAGCAGACTTTTGTACAGCACTGGATTAAAGTAAGTGATTATTTGTCATTGTGAATACAGCACCACAGCCAAATGTGACCCAGCCCTAAAGAAGCAGTGAGCTTTGT
The DNA here is from genome assembly GCA_032718565.1 of Distichodus sexfasciatus. Classification (NCBI taxonomy): domain Eukaryota; kingdom Metazoa; phylum Chordata; class Actinopteri; order Characiformes; family Distichodontidae; genus Distichodus; species Distichodus sexfasciatus. Next base: position 39,784 of record JAVGVS010000980.1, read on the forward strand.
GGAAGCGCCCGGCGACGTACCTCAATTGTATCTTTACCAATATGGAATTGAAGCGACGATGCTCCAAATACGAGATCAACTTCCTAACCGTTATGCTACCAACTGCTCAAGTAAATTACATTTATGGCATTTAGCAAACACTCTTATCCAGAGCAACGTTCATTTTATCCCGATTTGGAGCAACTTGGGGTTAAGGGTCTTGCTCTAGGACCCAGTGGTGGTAGTGCTGGAGGCAGGATTTGAACCCATGACCTCTTGGTCCATAGATGGGTATCTTAACCACTAGAACCCCACCCATATTACGATATAAAAGGATTTTCAAGATTCTTTATTTGTCACATACATAGTTATACAAGTACAACATGTATTAAAATGTAGCCTGAAAGATCCCAAGACTGTACAAATCAGAAAACTAATTTAGAAATTAGAATTAACAGGTTAAGTTAAGAATCTTACAACAAACTACAAAAAATATATAGAATAGAATAAAATATATACATAAAATATTTTAAAAAATTCCTATAAGGTTTAAACTTTTAGACATTGACTGTGCAATATTTAAACTGCAGTGTGGCTTGTTGCACTTCTTTAAAGGCGAGTAGGTGGCATTTTTAACAAATGAAGTTAAAGGCTCAATTTAAAGCGATCATATGACGATATATCTAAAAACATAAAAATGCTTCAACATCAAATTTCCCCTCAATATCATGCAGCTCTACTTTTGCGTCACGTATACACGAATACACACCAAAAAACTCCAACTCCCATGATGCACCGGGTGGCGCTTATTTTCATTTTGAGAAAGCTAACGTTAAAAGTTGACGCCAAGTTTAAACCAACGTTTAAAAAGAACGAATGAAACCGGAAACGCTGTAACGCGGCTGCGCGTGTAACGGACTCGAACGCAACGCCGTTAATACGAAAATGAAGCGACGCGTCGCGCGCCAGCTCTCACGCGCCCCGCTAATGCCACGTAAGACTGTTACAGTGTAACCGCGCGAGACGTTACACAATAAGCAGCGCGCGGACCTTATATCGGTAACAAGGGTTTTTTATTTTTAAAAAAAATGATACTAAAATGTTGCAAAAAACGCTGCATAAATGTTGCAAATTCAAATGGTATCGACATACGTGGGCTTGGCCAATTCCTCACGCGAACGGCTTTCCATAGAGAATAATGAGGCGAATAATAAACAGACGCTGCTTAATCATTTAATCATTAAAAATTGACAAAAGTATGGTATAAACACATGAATATAAACGCTAGAAGGGAAAAGCAAACTGGAGGTAAACAACAACAAAGGCGAGAATAAAAGTTGAAGTTTATTTCCCTTTTTCTGCACTAGAGGAAGTGGCCGTGATGCTGATTGACGGCGTTCAACTTTAAAAGAAGCAACGTTTTTTGGGAGATGGAGAAAAAGCACCACGACTCTCTCCTCGCTGTTTTAGGATAACAATGAGTGAGTGAGTGAAAAATGAAATGATGATGATGATGATGAGCAGCAGCAGCAACAGTTCTCTCACCTCGAACATGAGCCCCAGCAGGAAGAGCATGGCCACGCAGGACACAATGTCTGCGTGGTTCTGGATGATGAACTCGTGGCTCAGCAGCGGCGGATTTTTGTTGCTCTTCTTTCTTATTCCCATCGTGTCGGACTTGTTGTCGTCGGAAGTTGGAAGTCGGTGTGAGTGTAAATGTGTGACGAGGGATGAACACGTCCTCAGTCTGCTGATCCGCTCCGGCCTGCGGCGCTTTACGGGCGAGGAGACGCGGCGCCACAACGACACCTGCAGGAGCGGAGGAACGGCCAAACGCCACAACTACACAGCACCGAGCGCGTCTTCACCCTTTACCTTCACATACATGTACAGCATTCAGCCAGAGGTGAAAGTGAAAGTACAGATACCACCAGGGCTGGACTGGGACCAAAAGTGTGCTTTCATATATTTACACAATATATGAAAGCACATGACATACCAGAGGAGTCCCGGGCCGGCCCAAAAGTGTGCGTCGGCCCACCGGGCATCGCCCGGTACGCCAGATGGCCAGTCCAGGGCTGGATACCACTAGTCAAATGTTACTCCGATACACGTGAAAGTCGAAGTCATTTTTTCCCACTGTACTCCAAATTAAAGTACGCCAAGCTGCTTTCAAAAATACTTCAGTATTAAAAGTAAATCTTCTTGCATCACATTGCTGCATCATCACCACAACACTTACAATTCCTAATGCCTCTGACTAGCTTGTACAACCTGTAGAATAAGGAACTGGTAGAATGTTACAGAATGAAACACAAAGAAAAACAGTCAATAATGTTCATTCATTCATTCATTCATTTTCCAAACCGCTGTAATCCCAACTGGGGTCGCGGGGGAACCGGAGCCTATCCCGGCAACTTTCAGGCACAAGGCGGGGACCAGCCCTGGGCAGGCACCAACACACCGCAGGGCACACACACAGTCTCACACACATTCACACCCTAAGGGCCAATTTAGAGTCGTCAATTAACCTATAACACATGCCTTTGGACTGTGGGAGGAAACCGGAGCACCCGGAGGAAGCCCACGCAAACATGGGGAAAGCATGCCAGCTCCACACAGAGGGGCCCCATGGCCATCCCCGGGGTTCGAACCCAGGACTTTGTTGCTGTGAGGCGGCAGCTTAAATCAACAACTGTCATTAAAATGACAGGAAGTTACCGCCATATAAGTTACACACCTTAACAAATCCTGTAAGAGAATAATGGAAGTTAGTGCACGGACAACAAATGTACATTTTGGTTGGTTTTCTTAGGAAAAACAAAGTAAATAATAAGTATGAAAGAAACTCTTTGAAGAGGTGGCTCTTCAGACAATGTTTGAAGACAGCAAGGGACTCAACAGTTCTGTTGGCACGGGGAAGTTGGTTCTACCACTGAGGAGTGAACACTGAAAAACGTATTGATGCAGGTCGTCCTCTTCTTTTGAGTATGGGCGGTTGGAGACGAGCAGTGCTTGATGCTCTGAGAGGACAGGAAGTGACACGCTGCTTGATCAGTGCTGATAAGTGCAGTTCCAGTCTTGGTTTTGAAGATGATGTGGACAGTCACGCAGGTTCCGTAGTAAAGGTGTTATATGAAGAATTAAGGAACATTATAGATTAGTCTTGCAGCTGCATTCTGGATAAACTGAAGTGGTCTTCAGACAGTAGAGAGTTATTCCAACTTAGTAGTTAAAAGTTGCAGGGACTGGACCCATCCCGGACTTTGGGCGTGAACCGGAGAGAAATACTGAGCGGGCATCAACACAACGCAGGGCACACACAAACACACTCACAGAGTATATATAATCTATCTATTTATTTATCTATCTGTCTGTCTGTCCGTCTGTCTGTCTGTCTGTCTGTCTGTCTGTCTAATTATGTATGTATATAAATGCATTTTGCAAAACAGAAATGAGTTGATCTCTGGAATACAGTCAGACACACTTGGAATACTTTTTGCATAAAAAAACAGAGATGAGGGCATCATGTAAGTTCTTTAGATTTCAGCCATACGTGTATTGAACTAGATTTTACTGCATGTTGTACTTAGATATCTATCCACTGCTACTTCACAGATGGGTCAAGTGCAGAGATCACATGGTTGTGGTCCACTGTGTGCTGTGCTGTGTTCACAATGACAAATAATCACTCACTTTAATTGTGATGTTTAAATGTGACAAATAAAGAATCTTGCATCTTGAGTCTTGTGAGAGGTGATGCTCTTCCTCCTGTGATATCTTGGCTCGTGTCCTGAATTTCCTCACCACAGCACGAGCAGCTTATATGTAGCAGCTGCAGGTCACACGTTAACCGCCATAAAGAACTCACTGTGAACTTTGATCAACAGGAAACCACTGGCTTGATTTCCAGTGAAGTTTTATCAACGAGCTCAAACAAGCAGAACTGGATTCCAGTGCACTTACAGAGAAACTCTCTTTAATTAGTAGATACGAACTCAAACTCAACATTCAAACGCACTGTGAAATTCAAACCATGATTGGCATCTATGTTCACTATGGCAAAGAGAACATATTTTCTTTTCTTGTTTTTTTTTAATTTACTTGAAATTTAAATGGTTTTACCTTGTATATTACATTATGTCTTCTTCTTCCTTTTCATTTTATTCCTTCATATTCCACTGCAACAATCGCCAGTGATTTGGATTACTTAGATTGAAAACAAACGAGTTTAGGACTATTTGTGGCTCCATTAGGGAATGTTATCTAGGGGTGTGACTTAGGAGCTTCATCACAATACAATATTTTTTTACTGGACAACAATTTGATGTCCTGGTTTGGGGTTAAAGTAATTATTAGCAGAGCTTCTCAGTGATTTTAGTTCAAATACGCCATGTTCCTAATCACTACGGACAATGTCAGTAAAGATTACAGAGATTTCTACCTTCGGTAAAAAGGTACCTCAGGTAATACTAATCCCGTCCTGTACACGTGCGTGTAAACATTCCCTCATCGTGTAGTGTCCCACGGTTTTTCAAACTGTGCAAAATGCAGGATTTCCCTGCATACAATGAAGATGAATCACAAAAATATCATTTGACATTTTTATTCCTGAGCTCAACCTGTCCAACTGACATTTATTTAAATTGACATGATGCATAATGACCAATCATTGTTTTCATTTTGGACCGATGCTATTGAATTGTTAATTATTGAATCAATGTATCGATGTAGATTGATATATCGTTACACAACACATTGATCAATCACATATTGTTACATATTCCACACTTTTTCTGACCGCTACTCCTTTTGTGCTAGAAACTTGGTTTAAACTTTAAAAGTGCGCCCTATAGCAGTGTGCAGTGGTTTTATTTACGTTTTTGATATGTGCACTCGTTTGCGAATTCTGTCAGTTTTTCAATTTGTTTTTTTCCTTTTAGACTAACGTAGAGCTCAAATTTCAATGCTTTACTGTGCGGCCACCGTTCTCCACAAAGCCACCAAATTTGATGTGATTTGAGGGTCCGTGGGTCTCTTTGCACATCTGTAACCACCATGACCCGCACTTTTTTATCCTTTTATTTTTTGGTTTTTACACGACAATCAACACGGTTCTTATTCCACCTCAGACCACCTCACTGAACACACATCTCAATATGTTTCTATCCTCACTCGTCTTTTGCTAACTCAAATTATCCCTCGTTCTTTACCCATTCACTTCAATGTATTTTAATCAGTCTTTTTACTCAGGCAGCTTTCATGTCACAGCTACAAAACTTGAGCAGTCACACTGGCGTTTTTGTATAGTTTTCCATTGCTAGATCTGTACTTTGATTAATTTTATTATAATGTATATTTTTAAAAATCCTTCGACTTTTCTGATTTAGAACCAACCTCCAAAGCATGTACACTTGTATGTGAGAACGTAAAATTCTGATTTTGAGTGATGATGATTTTTCACTGCTTTTAGAGGAATTTACAGTGTTTCCTGTAAGCAGAATGTCCACATTGCACAACCTGCACATTTATCTGTGCAGACATGTGTGTACGCATTATGTCACTCTGACTGCGACAGTAAGGGAGCGGCAACGTCAGCTGAGTTATAAGATTGCCCATCAATCACACTTCAACACACCCACATATAATCTGTCTTTCTCTCTCTCTGTCACACACATACACACCTTCATACAGAAAGAGAGGAAATGAAAATGAAATAAAACTGAATGGAGGAGCTAAACGTGTACGAACCGTGGTAAGTATGGCATTTGTTTGTCTTTTTGTTTCTACTAATTATACTAATAACACATTTGCTTAAATTTGTTCTTAAGAACATTAAGACCTTTTAGTATATTATAGAACTGAATAAAACCCAGTAAGCTCTAACGGAAGTTGTGTAATAGTGCTACTCACCAGTTGTAGATTCTGTTCACACCTAAGAACAAATCTCAAATGAGAATACGTCGGTGAATGTCAGAAAACTTTGTAAATGGGTTTTAAGCACAAATTTTTACTTAGGGATGGTTGTTGAATGAGGTACCAACGTTTCAATTCAACCCAAAGTTTATTTTTATGTGTACAAAGTACAATGAAATTATCTGCTAGTCAAATATTTACTTAATGTGCATATGTGTCCAATATTTAAAATCTGTTTGTTGGTGAAGTCAAGTTTTAAAAATGTTTTCACTAAAATGATAAGGCTGCTGTCACATATGAACACAGGCTACTAAAATACTGGTCAAATTTGGGATATTAACTCAAATTGTAGCCGATGTCAGTATAAAATTGTCATTAAAATTACAATAATCTACATATATAGTTATAATAATATATAAACATAGTTAAATGTACCCTGATTTGGTCTTAAGACTGTGCAAATCAAAAGACAGAATTAAAAAATTAGAAAATTAGAAGTTAACAACAGGTTAAGTGAGAAAAACTAAAAAGTAAGAATAAAATATACATTAAAAAAATTACCATATAAGGTTTATACTTTAGATAATGACTGTACTCGTTCATATTACAGTAGTAACGATGTATGTAAAGTGCAGTGTGCATTGTTACAGAATGAACACATACAGTTCTTTAAAGGCAGGTAGGTGACATATAAAGACAATTTCCAATACATATGTTTCAGTACATATTTGGACAGTAAACAAGGCAACATTGCTTTTTAATACATGCTTTAATCCAAAGCGCTTAGTCTTAGGAAGAAATTTGCATTATGACGGGTGAGTTAAATAACACTGATCACTGTCTAAAGTACAAACCTTACTATTTTCTATGTTTTATACTTTATATTTTTGTATGTAAGATTTTTAATTTAACCTGTCAGCCTGTTCTAATTTCTAAATCTTTGATTTGCACAGTCTTTGAATGGTTCATGACACATTTCATGATGTGTTGTTCTTGAGTAACTATGTGACAACGTGGGCACAGTGGTCAGCGATGTCACCTCACAGCAAGAAGGTTGTGAGTTCTTCCTGTGTGGAGTTTGTGTGATCTCCTTGTGTTGGTTTGGGTTTTCTGCAGGTGCTCAGGTTTCCTCCCACAGTTCTGAGGTGTGCGCTGTAGGTTGATTGTGATTAAAAAGTGTGAGTACACACAGTGCAGCGCAGTTTGTGGTTTAAATGACTCATTATCTGACCCATCTGTGAAGGTGAAGTGGGCAACTCTATCAGGGCTTGGGGAGCAGTGCTTGGAGTCGGCTCTGGAGGAAGTTAAACCAACAGATTTACTCATGAAAGCGTGTCCCGCACCGCACTACTGATTCGACTAACGCGAGTCCTGTAGTCTACAAAGAGGATTCAACTTTGTAGGAAGTTGTTAGGATCCCTTATTTGAGTGTGCTGGTGCAAATGAACTGTAAGTTATGAGATTTTTAACAGCTATACTTGCTTCTATGGCTGTATTGATCTTGTATTAATTTTGAAATGATTATAAGACATACAGTATGTACGTGATGGGGTTTATATTTTAGTTATGGTGTACAGTTAGGACTCGACAGATTCCGGTTAATGGAGACCTCATATTCGTGACTCGTGAGTTATTTAATAGATCCAGGTGATTAACCCGGGTGAGTCATGAATCGCCCAGCTCTATCTACCAACTGCCCTGAATGAGGCTGTGTAGCTGCAGACGGTTGGTTATAATGTTTCGGCTGATCAGTGTGATTGGCAATACATGTGTTTGTGTTTATTATATGTTATATATTGTATGTTTATTGTGTTCACTGACCTTCCTTAAAACCCACTTACACAGTTATTCGACACATTTACTAACTGCCCGCTGCTCCTTCACAGATGGGTCAAATGCATGGTTCACATTTGGTTGTGGTACACTGTTCTGCTGTGCTGTGTTCACAATGACAAATAATCACCCACTTCACTTTGATGACAAATTTACTTTGACTAAAATGCTGTAAACTGCTTTCCACAAATAAAATTCAAAATGTAGATGTACGAGCATAACGTTTACTCTCTACATCCAAAACCACTCTGAAATGTTACTGAAACTTTACATACCTTATATAGCAATTAGCTATAGTGCAATTAACTACTATATTAAAATACAGATCTGGAAAAAAGTAAGAGAACACATCACTTTTTTATGTTGACAGGTTTTGCAATATGTGGTTGTGAGTGTAAAATGTACAGGTTGCTATTGTTTTACGAGCTATTGCAGTTGCAGGTCTGTGAAAAATAAGAAAGCAATCCATATTTTATATATAACTGCAATTATGTGTTTATATGGCAGCGATTCCATGTGCTATATTCCAACACTTCCCAGACCTCAGCAAATGAGTACCGTGGACTTTTAATGACATAATTGTAAAAAAATATATATGTGTAGTTTGCAACTTCCAGGTTACATTAAGATCATTTACTCCATAAGATAATTAGATAAGATACTGTAATTTACTCCAAAAATCTTTGGGATTTTGAAATAAGCATGGTAAAGTTATAAAACAATATTGACGTGTATATTTTACACAGACACACGGCCACAAACTGTAAAAACAATGATTCAGAAATAAAGTGTCTCTTATTTTTTTCCGGAGCTGTACAAGTAGCTTATATTTTAGCTTCCCCAACACCATGGTTTGAACTAAAGGAGGTACTGGGTGGTCCGATCAAGTCCCAGACCCGCTTTGTATGGAACTCCCTATATTTATATTCTTATGTCATCATGAATAAATTGAACCCTAAAGTGTTGAGTTGTTATGTGATGTAGGAGTCGTATGTAGAAGTGCAGTAGCTGCTCACGAATGAGAAAGACTCTGCTTCAAAAATTGATGAGGTGCAGTCTGTACTCTGCTCAACACCGTCTGTCTGTTTTTATCAGCATTTTCCTCCATTACTCGTGTTATCATTATTGATGAAGTGCAACACACTGAACTACAGCACACAAGTGATTAGTATCCTGTAGGAGTGGAAGGGCAAAGTATGAAAATTAGCCGACGCAGACAGATGTCCAAGTTATTATTAGT